>LOJH01004728.1:9977-35676 GCA_001685095.1 Ellobius talpinus | reverse complement strand
ACTTGGGAGGCAGAGGCAGGTGGATCTCTGTGAATTCAAGGCTAGCCTGGTCTATAGTTCCAGGATAGGCTCCAAAGCTACAGAGAAACCCTGTCTCGAAAAATCAAATCAAAACAAAACAAACAAAAAACTGGGCAAATTATATCCTATTAGGTACTTGTAAAGAAACCCCAAATAACAAGAATCTCTAGTCTTTATCTTACACAAAATCTTTCTCTCCTTTTCTCTCTCCTTTTCTCTCTCCGTTTCTCTCTCTGTTTCTCTCTCTGTTTCTCTCTCTCTGTTTCTCTGTTTCTCTCTCTGTTTCTCTCTCTCTGTTTCTCTGTTTCTCTCTGTTTCTCTCTGTTTCTCTCTCTCTCTCTCTCTCTCTTCTTTCTTGTCTCATCTACAGGCTGGTGGGAACTTTTATATTATCCCAGGGTGACTTAAGATTTGTAGCAATCCTCCTGCCTTATCCTATCAAGTACTAGGATCACAAACCTGTGCTGCTTGTCCACCTTTTAAAAAGAAGGTTGACCTGTATTTTATTGTAATTATTGGAGGATGTACATTATTAGGCATGTGGTAGAATCCCCCAATTTTTAATTATGGAAACAAGCAACAAAACCCTTTAAAACAAGCTTCTGGAAGAACTACTTGTTTTTGTCCATTTTGTATCCTCAAATTTGACCATGATCTCCCATTTGGCCTTGCCTTTCAGAGTTGTCTTTGAAAACATCCTTTTTTCAAATTTGGTGAGAATTTTATCCAAGAGAATATCCACAGAACAGGGCACAGAGTGACTGTCAGTTTCAAGTTCCAGGCATGGCTGAAGAAATGGTGTGAGGTGTCATCAGTGTTCTTAACAATGACAGCTTATGTCCAGAGTAGTATCCAGTCAGGACCACATCACTTTCCTGAGTCTTGTGAACTTGTCCATTTTGACAGCAACCAGAAGACATACAGCAGGAAGAAGTGGAGACAGCAGGAAGAACTGGAGACTTTTGTTGGTTCTGTTGTTTTGAGTAATTTTGTCCCTGTTTTGTTAGAGAAAGGAAATTAAATGATTCCTATGGCCCTAGATGTGAGCTAGACCTGTGCCACGTGCCCTTGATGCTTCTGTAGTTGGATGATCCTCTCGAACCAGCCAGTGTTGGAATAATTGGAGTTCTAAATGTATATAAAATTGTAAAATAACATGCTTTATCACTAAAGATACTTGATATAATATTCAATGGCAGAGTAAAACCAATTCTATTTCACTTCTGTCCCATTTTTCAAGTCACCATATTGAACAATACATCAAAAATCAGTTCTTGTGCATCTAGGGAACTTTTCAGTGGAGCTCTCTTCCACTGGTGTGTATATCTTAATCTGTCTCATGTGGGTGTCCCTTCTATTTTGGTGATTGGGTAGAACAGTGATCTGTATCATGAACATGCGAGTTGGCTTCTTATGATTGTCATCAGTTAAAGGAACATGAATCCAGCCATTTGTTTCCATCAATTCAAGTTGCTGAATTGGATGTTCACTAAATGAACTGAGAGCCATCACATTGCCAGTAAGTTTCTAGATTGTCATCTTGTAATTGATTCACTTTAAACCCTGGTTTGCACGATGAGAGTGACCAAACAGCTTGGGACCCAATTTCCCTTACTGTCGCCGTTCTTTCCAACTGCTTAGGATCAGCACCAGGAGGTGTTTTATTCAGTGTGGTCATTTTTAAATTATTCTGGTCTGCCACAGTTTGGTTCTCCAGGGCCTGCTGCAGGTTTGCACTACTCCCACTGCGCACTGTGGCTCCTGTTATGCTTATTGTAAGAGAAGAGTGTGTCTCTTTAACAACACATGTTACTAGTGGTTCTGCCATATTGCTGTTAAGATGGATTATGTTTTGGTTTAAGTTGCCTCGTATGTCAGCAGATGTACATGCAATTTAGAATCTTTCAAATACCTTATCAAACATGACAGTGGGGAGGGCTCAAGACTTAAATGTCTTTTCTCACTTAGTGTCCATCCGCTGAGAGTGCTTAGGTTTGCATCATTGTTATAAATACTATTCTCTCTCTCTCTCACACACACACAAAGCTATTATCCTTATTCCATAACCCATCAACTTTCAAAATTTTAGCTTCAGTGGTTTTTGTTTGTTTATTTGTTTTACTAGAAACAGATAGGATTTCGACTTCACTCTGTTCTGTTTTCAGTGTTAAGGATCAAACCCCAGTGTCCAACATATTACTAGGTCAGTAGTCTGAAACTGAGCTGCATCCCCCACTTTGACTGTGACTTAGAAATAGCATAGGTTGTACATATTAACTTTCTTTAATTCTTTTGTTTTTTGTTTGTTTGTTTTTTGAGACAGGTTTCTTTGTAGCTTTGGAGCCTTTCCTGGAACTAGCTCTGTAGAACAACCTGGCCTCTAACTCACAGAAATCTGCCTGTCTCTGCCTCCCGAGTGCTGGGATTAAAGGCGTGTGCCACCACCACCAACTTTCATTATCTTCTTTTGGTACAGAGGAATCATGTAGAATAAAGGCTATTGTTAGTTCCCGGATGCCCAAAATAATCACACAAAAACTATAATGTTTGCAATACTGTTTGGCCAATAGCTTAGGCATATTTTTGGCTAACTCTTATATCTTAAACTAGCCCATCTCCATTAATTTGTGTATGACCACGTGGCTGTGGCTTACAGGTTAAAGTTACATCCTAAGTGTCTGTCTCTGGTGGGGCTACATAGTGTCTCCTGACTGCCTTCTTCCTCCCAGCATTCAGTTTAGTTTTCGCCATCTACTTCTGTTCTGCCCTGCCCTGGTATAGGTCCAAAGCAGTTTCTTTATTAATCATTGGTAATCACAGCATACAGAGGGGGATCCCACATCAAAAGGCATTTTTGTTTTTTCTCTAAAAAGTGATGCTCATTGGCAGAGACTCCAGCTGAGCATTTAGAAAACTTATGTCTGGTGTAGAGAAGTATCGGTTTAATCATTAGACCATTCCCAGTTGGAAGCCTTCACACATAGAGCCACCAGCTCCTTTTCTGTGTCTGGGTAAGTTCCCATCCTTATTACAGTTGCCCCAGTAACTATGACAACAGGAAGAAAAGAAACTGTATTTAGGTTCTCCTGGATTCTAGTTTCCAGAAAAAAAAATGGTTTAGACCATTCAAAGAGCTAGAGAGGCATCCATTTCAAGACAAGATTCTAACATTGTAGATGGCTCAGTGGGTCAGGCATTTGGTCAGCAAGTATAAGGACCTAAGTGTGGATCCCCAGAAGACAGGCATAGTACTGCAAGTCTGTAATCCTAGCACTTGGATGTTAAGATAGGCTGTGGAAACAGGCTACTCCTCAGAATCTTGAGGCCAGCTAGCCTGACTTGTGCAGTAAAAAAGAGCAAAAGGCCCTATCTCAAACAAGGACTGATACCTGAGGTTGTCCTCTGACCTCTTCATACATACTTGCACATGCACATACAGAGCTTTAAAAATATTTTTTGAAAGGGAATTGTGTATTCTTTTTTTATACATAGAAAAGGGGAAAAAAGATCTTATGACTCAAGAGAAGAGTAGGTGGGCTGTTAACCTGTCCCTTCACATAAATTAGCCTTGATTTTAGCCACCATACTTTTAAGAAAATGTCTGAACTGTGACACGAGGCTCTATACCATAGGGACATCTTACATCCTGGGCCATATGTAGAGGACAGAGGACAAAAGGAGGGAAATCTCCCTTTTAAATCCCCAGGAACTCTTGGATGAGTTAATTTTATAGAGTGAGTTAACTTGTCCACCTGATAGTATAGCACATGGCCCCTGTGTAGCAGTCACTCACTTGCAAGCAAGCGGGTCCTTTTGAAGTTACTGTAAACTTTGAAGTATAGAGGTGGTATAACCTTGGGCAAAAGCATGGCTAGTCCCAACTTTGACTCTTCCCCTGAGATGTTAGGAAACTATGCCAGTGTCTCAAGTAGTTTGTGTGAAAAGCTTCTGGAAAAGCTGCTCTTGGTTTCAGAGCTTGGTTTGTGGAGCATCTAAAGGGAACAATTCTTTCCAGATACTTATGCCTGGCATCACATTGTCTTTGGCTTAGGGGTTCCTTTAGATTCTTTGTCCATTAACAAAACAGTGAAACTATGATATAATCACTCTCACTTGGCCCTGAGAAATCTGAAGGTCTATTTTCATATTCTAGCATAAACCAGTTTTTCCATTTTTCTTTTTTCTTTTCTTTTTGGTTTTTCGAGACAGGGTTTCTCTGTGTAGCTTTGGAGGCTGTCCTGTAACTAGCTTTGTAGACCAGACTGGCCTCGAACTCACATAGATGCCTGCCTCTGCCTCCTGAGTGCTGGGATTAAAGGGTGCACTACCACCACCACCCAGCCTCCATTTTTCAATCTAGTCACTTCATAATTGCTGCTTGCATCAGACTATCATGGTGATACAGTATTCTCAGCTGGATCTGCAGGCCTAGGTGTAAGTTCTGGCTTTCTCTGGAATAAAGAGCTGTGTTGTCATTCTATCTTCTTGCCATCAGTTAATCTTACCCTTAGTTACCCCACATTTCATTCTTTTTTTCAGAACTGTAAAACTCCTCAGTACCACAAACCCATTTGGCAGTAATTCAGGTATTGTTGTTGTTGTTGTTGTTCTGACTTTCCTACAGCTATCACCCTCTGGGCCTTCATTTTGAGAGTTCCCCTTATTTCTGTTGGAATCCTTGTACCTGGATCTTATTTCTACCTGTCCTTAGGTTTAGTTCCTTACTTTTGTTGTTGCTGACAGTAATTTTGTGGATTAGACATAAGTAGGAAAATTGTAGACATGTGGAACTTTCTTTGGGGTGGAGTCATCTTCTATTTTCCTTCCCTATTCACTGACCTTTTAAGATATAGCTACCAGCCTGCATGGGTGAAGGGCAGCAGGGTTGTGTTCTCTGGGTAGGAAGTATTAGCTTCTTGTGCCAATACCAGTATTAGTGAGTCTTCTTGTCTTGAAAATGACTTTGATGAATTGGCAATCAACACTTAGTAGAACTAATCCTTTAAAATTCATTCACTAGTTTGGTTAAATCCTGATTATTTGCCTTCATCCCTCCATTAGCTGAGCAGAAACTCCAATGACTTCCCAAAAACAAAGCAGGTAGACTGATAGAGAGGCCAAAGGCTTTGTCCAGCCAGCAGCCATGTATTGAGCACCAGCTGATGTCAAGACTAACAGTAAGATGATTGGAACCTCTGAGTAAAGTAATACTGTTCTAGAAGCAGATGCTCACATTAGGTGTGGGGTGGAGGAGTGAGGTATGGGCAATAAAAGGCCCTGTATACACAATGGAAGTGTTTGCTATCAAAGCAACTTAGTTCTGTGAGTGCATTCAATTCATTGAAGCTGGTCTTGAAGAGCAGATTGTTCTTGGCAAGGGTATAAAGTAAAAGTGAGCGTGACAGATTTAGAAAAAGAGATGACTTAGTTATTGAGCATATACTCTGCTATTTGTTTGCATCACATCTCATTTAACTGTTGTATCCCTTTGAGGCTTTGGCAATAGTAACAGTCCCAATGAAAGACTGGCAGTGTTCTTTCTTCCTTGACTCATGCCATATTGGACATCCCAAGTTACTTTTCCTGTAGTACAGGATCAGAGTTAAACACAGATCAGACTTTGTTTTATCCTTGTGCTTATTTATTTATTTATATTTTATTTTTGATTTCTCGAGACAGGGTTTCTCTGTGTAACAGCCTTGGCTGCCCAGAAATTCACTCTGTAGACCAGGCTGGCCTCAAATTCACAGAGATACACCTGCCTCTGCCTCCCAAGTGCTGGGATTAAAGGCTTGCACTACCACCACCTGGCTCATCTTTTTTTTTAAGATTTGTTTACTTTATATATATGAGTACTCTATCTGCATGTATGTCTGTACACCATAAGAGAGCATCAGATCCCACTATAGATGGTTGTAAGCCACCTTGTCATTGCTGGGAATTGAACTCAGGACCTTTGGAAGAGCTGTCGGTGCTTGTAAGTGCTGAGCCATCTCTCCAGCTCCTAGCTTTGTGTTTAGTTGTAGCTTATTATTTGCCTGGTCCCAGGGATCTGTCTTAGAAAACTTGTCTTTTTGTTTCAGGCTGTGGGGTTGCCCTTCCATTTCCTAGTGGAGAAGGAAGTACCTTGTTTTTAGTGGAATCTGTCAGGTTCTAATAGAGGTTTCTGAACCTATATAGTTTTTTTTTTCTTTGTCATGTCTATGAATTCTTATGTGTAATTGGGCCTTTTAAAATTGTTCTAAAAAGGTAAACTCTACATCTCCAAACATCTTAAGAAAAAGTCAAGGCCTGTGGGGTTAAGAGTACTTTGTAAGCATGAGGACCTGAGTTTGAACTCCCAGCATGCATCTAAAAAGCCAGGTACAGCTGCCAATGCCTGTAACTCTACCACTAGAGGGAGGATAGCAGAAACAGAAAGATTCCAAAAGATCACTGGCAAACCAGCCTAACCAAAACAGGAGCTTCTGGCTAAGTGAGGAATCCTGTCTCAGGGCAGCTAGGCAGAGAACGATAGAGGAAGACACCTGGAAACCTTAGTCTGATCTCTAGATGCGTATGCCATACATGCACACACACAGGTACATGCACGCGTGCACACGCGCGCACACACACACACAGGAGTGGGGAAACACCTTTAATCCTAACACAGAAACACTGGGGGTGGAGGGTAGAGGCAGGCAAATATCTATCCTAGTCTACAGAGTGAGTGAGTTCCAGGACAGGCTACACAGGGAAACCCTGAACAACAACAACAACAAAAAAGTAAAACTCGGGAGTGCCTATAATTTTAAATGCTAATGTGCCATATTGAGTTCAAAGTTATCATTAATTTTGAATGATAACACAGATCCTATGTAAAGTAACCTGGTGGCACTGACTGAACATGTGTGTTAAGAGCTGAGGCTTAGCCGGGTGGTGGTGGCACACACCTTTAATTCCAGCACTAGGGAGGCAGAGGCAGGAGGATCTCCGTGAGTTCGAGGCCAGCCTGGTCTACAAGAGCTAGTTCAAGGACAGGCACCAAAGCTACAGAGAAACCCTGCCTTGAAAAAACAAACAAAAAAAGAGCTGAGGCTTTTACATGATGTCTGTGGAACAGTGGTGTAAAACAACACCTAGCTGGACCTTTGGAAGGATATATGAATTTATGTAGAAGGTCCTTGGTTAGTATAGATGATCACTATCCAGAAGGGGTTTTGGATTTTTTTTTTTACAATTCTGGACTAATATTTCTTAGATAATAGAAATGAGTCTCATTGAGACTATCTTGAAAAATGGGGCTATAAATACAGAGTTTCGGGCTTTTGGTTCTTGTTGGTTGGTTTAAGGTCCACTCTGAGATGGAACCCGTACACGACACTGCTAATGTAGCCAATAACATGAGGCTAGAAAGATCAAGAGTTTGTTTTTAATTTAACAAGTTAAAATGTAATTACAGCCCTAGTATCTTATATTTGGAGATGAACAGTGGGTCATGTATGGGCAGTGTAAGAATATCCTCTGTTTATGTCTGACTTAAGCAGTAATATCAAGGGTCATTTTCCAAGTGATAGTACTCTCATTTTCCCATAGTTCCTTTCTACTTTGATCATTCTCTGTGGAAACGCCCATCCATAGTTCTTTAATCCTTAACTAGATCATTTGCCATTGGCTTTGACTGGGATCTAACTGTTCATTGGCTGACACAACTTTCATGGTACCACTAATTGACTTCACTGCTGACTTGTAGTTCTAGCGTACAGCTTCTTTATATAGTCTAATCACTATCATTGACTAGTTTAACAGTTTGCTTGAAGAAGGATGTTTAAAAGAAATCCCACACTAAGTCAGAATTGAGAAATAGTTTGTTTTTTATGGGTAAACTCACAAATCAGAATCCTCTGCTGGAACAGAGATCAGAAATTGAAATCCGCAACTGGAACAGAGAGGCCGGAAAAGAGAGCGGACAGGCTCTGCATCAGCATACATAGTATAAGAGGCCATGCCCCAGTAGGCGGGTAACCACTAGCTGTAAGACTTCCTACAGCAGTAAGGATGAAGTGAAACTGAAATGTAACCTAGTACACACTCTGAGATGAGAAGTCCACCACGATGTCCCCCCTGACATAGCTTGCTCATTTGCACATAATACCTTTCTTTGCCTAGGGGACACCATCTTTTTCATCAGGTCAGCTTACTAGTGCTTATTTTCAGTGTATGACTGTTTCTGCTTACTGAAGAAACATTTTCCCGACCTTGTAACTTGGACCTTTTGGGTTAAATGGAACCCTGTGATGCAAATAGTTGTAGGTGTGGGACACCAGGCATTTCTGAAAGCTGATACTATTGTCAGAAGCAAACTGACAGCAGCTTGAATTCTACAATATTATCTCTAGGAGATAAGTAAATGGATAGGTATATTGGTTAACTGTACTAGCTAAGATTGAATTTGCAGTGTTAACTACTTGGGGAAGTAAATAAGAGTAGGAACTGAGATGAAGGTGGAAAAGTGGCAAGAATGGTGAGGTGGGTGGTGGTCTTTGATGATGTCATCCCCCTGCCTCCTGATTTTTGGAGGTAGGGTCTCACTGTGTAGACCAGGCTGGCTTTGAATTAACAGAAATATGCCTGTCTCTGTTGCTCCACCATGACTGGCTATGAGGTGGATTTTCAATCCTGTGATAATTTTTTTAATAACATTTTTATTCCAAAAAGAAGTAAACAGCCCTTGGCAACTGTTAGTGTTTTAGAAAAGTTTGTTTTGGTTTTGAAGATTTTGATACTATTTAATAGTTGGCAGCCTTGACAGGGCCGCTGATGTATTGAGCTGCCAACAGTTGCCCCAGTGTCAGCAAGAAACTCTGATAAGGAGTCTTACAGAAGAGTGAAAGGAGGGGAGATCCAGCCAGCCCAATAGGAAGTATTTTCCAGAGTGCTTGCCTGACAGAACTTTAGGGTCCCTTGGGTATGCTTGATATTTCTAGATACATGCTCTTTCTTGTCACACTATCCTTAGTGTTAGGCCCCTGTTTTCATGTTGGCTGTAGTGAGTCAAGTTGTCAAGTTCCAACCTTGGCTTCTGATGCTCTTGGTTCCCATTCTTATTATACCCTCCTCTCCCTGCGCTCTCTCTGTCTCTGTCTCTCTCTGTCTCTCTCTCTCTCTCCTATCTCCTATCTTTTACTCTTGAGTCATGGTTGATTCTTTAGTATTTGAGGCCATTTAACTTTGTCTTGTATCAAATTTAGTCTCTCAGTGTGTGTATGTTCTCCCTCCCAGTGTGCTTTCAAAATGTGTTTCATGGAACAGTGTGGTTATATTAATTGAACACAAAGTAGTCGTAGGAGCAGAGTAAAAAATTATGGACTTAACAACCATTAAACCCACCCCCCCATTTTAATAGCTGTATATGGTAGCATATGCCTGCAATCTCAGATATTTAGAATGTGAGGCAGGAGGATAACAAGTTTATGACCATCTTGGGAAACTCAGCAAGACTGTTCCAGACTTATAATGAATAAATAAATAAACTAAATGAGTAAACGAATGAATAATTAAATAAATAAATAAATTTGTTTTGGCGTGTTGTGCCACCACAGAACCAGTGTCCAATGCAAACACACTGGGGTTTATTGATTACAAGTTAGCTAACTTGGACCATAATCCAAAACACTGACCCAGCGGGGTGGGGGATGCCAGCCCCGAGGCTTGGGGGTAAGGGGATTTTAAAGGGAAAACCCGCAGCCTTGGCATGTCTGAATGGGTAAAAGCATACAACTTTTGAATTCATTGGTTGGGTGCATGTGCACATACACTCACATACATGAAGAGAAAAAGAGAGAAAAGAAACTGGCCTTCTGTAGAATTTCAGTTTACAAATGTAGATCCTGAGTCCCAGATGGAATTCATTGGACTGGGTATACTTGCTTGCCTAGGTTATCTTGGAAATTTACCTTGAACTTTTGTTTTCACCCATAAAATAAGTAAGAAATAATATCCATTAGCTTTCTATTTGCTGCTACAAGATATTACAGGTCTTTTGACTTAGAATAACACTGATATTGTTACACTGACCTACCTAGAGAGTCCAGGAAACTTCCATCTCATCATGCTTAGTCACATCTGCCAGAGTGTTTTACTGTGTGAGGTAAATTCATATGTCTGAAAGTTAGAATATGGATGTCTTTGGGGTTTTATTTTCTATACTGGATTCTATGGTGGAACTGAGAAGGTTCTTTGTTTTGTTGTGTTTCCCAAGCAGGGTCTCACTATAATATATGGAGTCCTGGCTGTCTTGGAACTCACTATGTAGACCAGACTGGCCTCAAACTCACAGAGATCCACCTACCTCTACTTCCCAAGTGCTGGGATTAAAGGTCCTAGAAGGTGCTTAATACTAATCTAAAGACATTTCTTCAATTTAAGAGTTTAGCACTGGAGAGATGAATCAGCAGTTAAGATCTCACTGGAGAGATGGATCAGCAGTTAAGATCTCAGACTGGAGAGATGGATCAGCAGTTAAGATTATTAGATGCTCTTCTAGAGGACCTGAGTTTAACTCCCAGCACCCACAAGATAGCTCACAATTATCTGTAACTCTGGTTCTAAGGGATCTGATTCCCTCTTATGACCTCTGAGGATACCAAGCACATACCGGGTGTACAGATGTACATGCTAGCAAACCGCTTGTACACATATAAAAAATAAATATTAAAAGGGGGACTTAGCCCATATAATGCTAGGCTTATAACTTGGTAAATTTTCTATGAGAATTTTCTCTTTCCGGATTGCTCTTGGGCTCTGGAGCCTGTGATATGTTGCACTATTCCTTGGAGAGTCTTAAACAAATGTCTGCTCACCCCAGATAGGGAATCAGGGGCAGACCAAAGTACAAATGCCACTTAGGTCCATGTTGGCAAAACCACTGAGTTTATTGGGGCCACTTACTAGAGCAGGAATGACTTAAAGACAGCTGCATCACCAAAACCATCCCAGCATGGATGATGACTGCCAAAAGTTGGAATCCTGGAGCACACTGCTTGACTTCCAGGCAACTCGCCAGGTTAGAGGGTGTCTTTGCCACACTATTTAGCTAGTCTGGTATTCTTGCAGGCAGCTTGGTAGCCTTTATGACTTACATAAGCTTGGAGAGGGAGTTACCTTGTGCATCTGGTTAATTTCATGGACTTCCTGAGATGTTAACATTGACTTCCTGAATCTTAATGATCTTACCTTTAAAACCTTGGAGTCTTTTATTTTGAAGATCTATTTTTATTTTGTGTGTATGCATGTTTTGCTTGTATGACTGTGCACTGTGTGCATGTCCACAGAGATCGGAAGAGGATCTTGATCCCCAGGAACTGGTGTTGAAAATGATTGGGTACTGCTATGTGGATGCTGAGAATTAAATCCTGGTCCTTTTCAGGAGCACCAAGTAACCTAACCACTGAACCAAATCTCCAGCCCTAGAACTTCTGAGTTTTAATGAGCTTCCTGGGTCTTAAGGAACCGGGGAAGAAATTACTGCAGAATAGCCTGATATAATAGTCAGTGCTAGAACTGTGAGCATAGACCTTGGGATTTCTGTTGTTTCCAGACTTTTATAACTAGCCTGCTAATTATACTGATAGTTTACCACATTTCCATTTATCATAAAGTCCTGAATGTGTCTCTAGACCCTCATGGATAAGTTAATTTGACCGTAAAGTAAGATCTAGAAGCCAAACAGGATACTGTCTTGGTGAGTTTCATTTATAATTGCTTAGTGTTAGATTTATAATATTTCATAGCAATTTAAATTGGCATTTATATGAGATTCTTTCTCTCCTACCTCTTATCAGATGGCTTCTATCTTAGACAATCATTACTTTCAAGGTAGAGAGAAAGAAGTCATAAAATATATTTATAGAGACATTATGGAGACATGGCTCAGTCCGTAAAGTGCCTGTTGTGCAAACATGAGGTCTTGAATTCAATCCCTAGTACTGTGTGAAAACCTAGCATGATGGTATACGCCTATAATTCCAGCACTGTATAGGCAGAGACAGGAGGATCCCTGAGACATACTGGCCAGCCATTCTAGCCGATTGAAAAGCTCCAGGTTTACTTAAAGACTCTGTAGAGAGAGATTAAGAAGACATCTGACATCAACCTCTGGCCTCCATATGCATCCACAAATGTACATGCACATGAATGTGCGTATATATACAGATAGATCTTTATTTAATTTTTATGAGTGGGTATTTTGTTTGTGTGTATGTGTATAGAATATTCAGGGCCGGTGCTTCTGGAGGCCAGAAGAGGGCATTAGATCCTTTGGAACCAGAATCATAGACAGTTGTGAACCGACCGCCATGTGCATGTTGGGAGTTGAACCTGGGTCCTCTGGAAGAGCAGCCAGTGCTCTTAACTGTTAAGTTATTTATCCAGCCCTTATAATATCTTCTTCTAGTTGTTTTATTGTGTTCTCTCCAGTGCTTAGCTCCTTGTAATGAAATGGAATTCCCTGTGAATTGAAAGACTATTCCCTGCCTTAAAGTTTAAAATTTTCAGGTAGCTTAGACTTAGTACACAGTAAGAAATGCACAAAGGGAGTCAAGGCAGTCTGTGGCCAGCCTGTTGAAATTTTTTGCATTTTGTCTCTTAGATGCACCCACTGGGCCTGTGTAATAACAATGATGAAGAGGACTTGTATGAATATGGCTGGGTAGGAGTGGTGAAGCTCGAACAGCCAGAATTGGACCCCAAACCATGTCTCACTGTCTTGGGCAAGGTAAGCACCAGGCCTTCTGTGTCACTGCTATTGTGTGGTGTTTTCCACTTTGGTTTTCTGAGTTTCAAATAACTGTTCTGGAGAAGAGTCATGCTGGCACAGCAATCCAAATCTGCTCTATCCCTGCCTTCTGTGTGGACTTGGGCAAGTTGCTTTTCCTGAGAGTCTCAGCTTCTTGTTTGTGAAATGGGTTATTACTAGAAACCCATAGTACTGTATGTTATACCTTTAGGGCCAGATGTTTAAACCTAAGATTTGGGAGGTTTGGGAAAGTTTTAGGTGTATATATTGTCTCTTAAGTAACCTTGGGGACCTGGGGCCATACTCAGTAATCACACATATTCATATATGTATAGCAAATCATATGGATATTCACATTAAGTGGGATAACTATAATCTAAATAGCCTCCTGTTAGCCCACAGCTGCTTTGCCTTAAAATGAGTTCAAGTCTATTAATTTTTGTTGCCAGGTATGTTATGGAAAACCTTGGGATTTAGAGCTTTCTTAGTTTCAGAACAGCAGACAGCAATTATGGCCCTGCATTAGAACTTACCTCCCAGGTGACTAGGAGGTGAGGTGACATGCAATGCTTGATGCCTAATGTGCCACTATAACTTCTGACTGCAGTATAAGATAGAAATAAATTTATTTTGGAAATCCATCCATCATGAACTTTTAATCTGATAGGTCATAACTGTTTTAAAGTAGATCGTTTTATTAAAAGGAAGGGTTTTGTGAAAGTAATTTGAATTTTTGGTTAGAGGAAAAATAGTCCCTAAGAGTAGTCTTATCGCCTAGACATTTTATGGACCCCAGAGCTACAGATCTGTGTCCTCTGGGAAGACAACTGAGACCTGTTCCTGGAAGCTTGGACTCTTTTGGATATTCAGGCCAAAGAAGAGGTGGCACTGTGCAGGGAGCCATCACCAAACCTAAAGAATTTCTTGCCAGACACTCTAAGCTTAGCATGTGGTTCTACATGTCTACTTGCCAGTTCTTTGGTCCTAGAGACTCTCAGAAGCCTAATTTGCCTTTTGAGAAGCTCCATGACTCTTGACCCTACCCTTTCATTGGAGGGGAAAACCTGACACAAATTATAGCCTGTTTGGTTTATGGTTCACTAAGTTGAATCAAGGTGTTTGAGGTGGTTCAGCCTTGCTACTTCATCATTTCAGTAGCTGACCAGAGCTGTTTAATGATGGTTAGGAGCAGTAACCCTCTTGAGAGTTAGTGTTTTCTTAGGAGAAATGCCAGCTACATCCAAAGTGTAGGAACAGTGCTCTCCTTGTAGGTGTCTGCTTTGAATATGCCATTTGCTCCTACACTTAAGCTGCTGCTGTACCATGCTCAGCTTACTGGCTTCATTTGTTTTCCCCAGCCCAGTGGGTTGTAACAGGGCCCAAAGTATATGTCCTTAGATAATTTAGTGGCGGGCATTTGTTGAAGTCATTCAGAACCAAATTGTTTTCTCCACTGCCTGAATTAACTGCACCATGATTTACTTGGTGAGTTTTATATGGTTTGGCCTGCTGGTCTATGAAGCCAGGGGGATAGAAACCTTAGATAGGTATTGAATCATGGAGCTCTTCTTGTGTTAACTTTTCATGAAATAGTTATTGAATGTGGGGGACTAGGAACTTAGCATATGGCTCTACCTGCCTAAGAGCAGCAACTTATTTCTGTTGGAAAAGGCTAGGACTGGGAGTGTGGCACAAGGCAGCCCACATTTGCTATTGCTGTTTGGGTCTGAATAAAATCATTAGTAAAGATGCCTGGGCCAGACAAAGTAAGATGGTTTACTGTTTGCTTTAAATGTGGGTTGGTAATGGAGATGTGATAAATCCCCTCCTTCCTCTTCCTCCTCTAATTTCATTAACTTTGTAAATTCTGTTGTCTACTTTTATGGTTTCCCAAGGGTAGAAACAAAAGACTCCAGTGTCGGGGAACACATAATAATCTTCCCAGTAGCTCAGCATGCCAATCCCCTGCAGAGAGAATGATTTTTCCTTCTATTTCTTGGCTTTCAGTGGTTATGGCAAGAAGAGATAGGCATGGAGAAGCACAAAGGTATAGGAAGTGGGCTGGGAATGTGGCTTGGTGATAGAGCTCCTGTCTAGCATGTATGAGGCCTTGGGTTCCATCACCAGCACTGAAAGAAAGAAAAAAAGTTAAAAGGTGTAGGAAGAACACACAGCCAGCCCAGTGTGCAGGTGGGACTGCAGGAACTGCCATGAATGGATGTTGAAACTTGTCTCTGTCACCACAGAAAGCCTGTAGGAAACCAGAAGGGCTAGACACGGAGTTCTCCTGCCCACAGGAAATCATGACCTGATGATTTTAAAAGGCATAAATGCTTCTCTAGGAGTTCAAATCAAGTTTTATTTTAAAACCAAAAGGCGTAGATTCATCGTCTTAGTTTTTTACCAAGGGGCTTTGATATCAGCACTTTAAACTTACAAGAGAAAAAATAATTTATGATCACATACTTCTGATCTTTTTAGTTCTGTAGCGCAGGTATAGACAACGTCAGTTAGGTAAAGATTTTTGTTTTTTGTGTTGTTTTTGTTTTTTTGAGACAGGGTTTCGCTGTAGTTTTAGAGCCTGTCCTGGAACTGTCTCTTGTAGACCAGGATAACCTCGAACTCACAGAGATCTGCCTGCCTCTGCCTCCCAAGTGCTGGGTGGGATTAAAGGCATGCGCCACCACCGCCCAGCCAGTTAGGTAGAGTTGAGGTAAGGATGAACTCCACAGGGTTCAAGTAACCTAACCAGGCCCCACTTTAGACCAGGCTCAGGTAAACCTCTGCAGCCCTTGGGTGGTTTCTTTTTCACTTAGTGCAGAGATGCTGTCTTTGGGACCTTGTTGTCTCGTAACCTGACCTTCTGGACCATGGTTAGGATCTTCCCTAATACCCTCTTTACAGAGCTGAAAGATTAAACCCTATGGAAACAGTAAGATTGACATTTGGGGGCAGTTTACTTTTGAGAAAGGTCTTAAATTATTCCCAAAGTGCAAGAGTCTGTATGCCTCAGGCATTTCAGCTCTTCATCTTTGTAGTGTTTATTAAGCTGCAAAAAATTTAAGAGGTTAATCTTAATTTGACTATTATGACCCATCAAATTCATGGAGATTCTCATGTCAGGATACACGTGATGTGCTAGAGTTTCCAGCAGAATTCACTTCACCTGAATTCTGAAATTCTAGGCTGGATAAGCCCCAAACCCAAGGTAGACCAATTCTGTGCTAGCTTTTTGAAATACAGTACACCTGGCTGGGCGATGGTGGTGCACGCCTTTAATCCCAGCACTCGGAAGGCAGAGGCAGGCAGATCTCTGTGAGTTTGAGGGCAGCCTGGTCTACAAGAGCTAGTTCCAGGACAGGACCCAAAGCTACAGAGAAATCCTGTTTCAAAGAACAAAACAGACAAACAAAAAAGTACAGTACATCCAGCAGGTCTGGGCCTGCCTGTGTCCAGTGCTTCAGAAGATGGTATGGGGAAGTTAATGAAAAAATACTTAGAGAATTTTGTTAGAAATGCCGTCTTGGCTGAGTGACCTTAGAAAGGCAATTTCAGTTCTTGGTGCCTTGCTCCTTTGTGAAGCATAGCCTTTCTGATTGCTGTAGGACCATGACGTATTAACAGAGCACTTAGCCCATACAATCCTGAATGAAGGCAAAAGCAGCCACCCTGGGTGGGTGCTCACTGCCTGCTAGGAGCTGTAGATGTCTTTGCTTGTCACATTGACATCTTGTCCACATTTCCATGTTATGGTGAGAAAACTGAGTCCCAGTTAGTTTCTCCACATGATCTGTGATCACACAGCTCACAAGAGCCTGGAGCTGAAACAGAACTATTCTGTGTTTCACCAGTGTTGACTTCTTGTCTCCTCTTGTCTTGGCCAGTTTTCTAGATAATAGACATTAGCTGCTTTTAATATCATCCGGGTGTGGTCTGGACTGTTGCTTCTACATGGTAGAATCACAGCTCTCACTCTACAGGCAAGGGTTGTTCTGAAGGTTGACCATTATCACAGAACTTATATTTGGTACTGCCACTGCTCACCAAGTCAGCATCCCCCTCCCCAGATCTCTTTGTAGACTTGCTTTATATCCCCTGCCCCACCTACTCAGTGGAAGATACAAATCCAGCATTCCTGGTTTTGATTCTAAAAAATTTCAAGAAGGGGCTTCATTGGCCCATCTCAAATCAGGCACTTTATAGGCTGACCAGCTGTTCTCTGGGGCTAAAATCACACTATGGAACTAAACCTCTCATTTTGTCATGTGTGAAGGTAGGAAGAAAATGTTTTCTTCAGAAATGGGCTGAAGCCTGGAATAGTGCTGGTCTGTTATCCTTAAGCAGGCCCTTGTAGTTGCTAAGTCAAGAATGCTATCACAGTCTAGTGGGTGGTATTCTTGGTACTAGGTGACCTGAAGTTGGGTCTATTGAGAGAAGACTCTTGGGCCACGTGTTTTCATAGTAGAGATCTGTAAATGGATGTGGTCATAGTTATTGAAGGGATGGCAGCCAAAGTAGACTATGAAAGCAAGAGATGGGGGAAGAACAGTATAGAGCAAAGGAAGCCAGAGATTCTTTAGGGATATGGAAAGTTGCTGAGGAAGAAAGGTTTCATGTTGAAGAATTTAGTCTTTATGGAACTACTAAAGGATTCTAATAGAATGACTGTATCATAAGATATGGCTCTGGGAACTGAGTAGGCCCACACATCAATCATTTTTACCCAGGGGAGTTGCTGAGGAGTCATGTTTGCCTCTGTCCTATTCCATTTTCACTCTTAGACATGCAGTGCAGAGACTGAATAGCCTACAGAGTGACAGGGAAGACCTGTCTGTGCCATGAGCCAAACTGCTATAAACCTGGCCCTCCTGGTGGATTACAGGGAAACCAAGGGTGAAGGCTGATAGAGAACTGCACCCTGTGTTTAGGCTGCCCCGTCATCCAGACCAGAGTCTCAGAAATGCCATTGCAAAGAAAAATTAAAAAAAAAAAAACTGCTGTTTTAGTTTTTTGTGTCTCTACTGAGCTGACTCATACACCTGGTGACCAAGATGACCAGAAGTCAGAGCCAAGGGATGTTTTCTTTAATCAAGGTTTTAACCCTAATCTTAACAGTTCTCCACACTGACAATTGAAACTAGGACCTCCCACATGCTGTACAAGCACCAAGTTATAGCCTGGTTTTAACCCTCTCTGACCCCTGCAGTCACTCAGCCCTTTGCATGTTCCAACCTCAATAGGAGCAGGATCTAAAGGAGAGAGTACATCTACTGTTAGTCGTTGTTCCTAGCACAAATGAATATACTAAACAAAGTGGCTTTTATTGCCTATATTTCCTTGCTCTCTCTTTCCTTCCCTTATCATCCTTCTATTTCTTCAGCATCCAAAGTTATATTGCATTTATAGTGAAATCCAGAAAGACAGAGTGAAATAAATGGTTGCCAGACTCCGGGATCCAGGAGCATAAAAGTATTTAAAAAAAAAGAAACAAGCGGAAATTTTCAGTTTAGAAAGATAAAAAGGTTCTGGAGGTTGTTGATAGCCATGATTGACAATGCTGCTGACCTGTGTGCTTAATAATTGATATGGTAAATTTTGTATTATATGTATTTTACCTAAATAAAATGGTGTGTCTTAAGTAATTTTATAGTATATGGAGTAGGATGGCAGTAGGTATAAGTAATTATAATAATAAAGTGGAATGTGTTGGTTTGTGCCTGGAATCCCAGTAACTTGAGAAACTGAGATAATAGAATCATTATGAATTTGAGGTCAGTATGAACTACATAAGGAATCCAAGACCAGCTTGGCCTCCCAAGTGAGGCCTTGTCTCAATAAACAAAACAAAGCACAGCAAAATAGCAACAACAGCAACAGTGCTGTTTTGTTCCTGAAGTGATAAAGTGTAGCCCTATGAAGGGATGCCTGATATTTCTGAGTCCTGGTATACAGAAGAAAAGGAGACAGAAATGGGAGAGCCCCATCCTCTGCATTCGTCTGTCTGGGGAAATGTCTTCCCTGTCTCTCTCTCAGATTGCAGCTATCAAAATAGACAAGTTTGTGGTTTTGTTGTTCTTGTTAACAAAGTGTCTTTCTTTTTTAAAAAATAATTCTATGAAAATATCATAGTATATTTTGATCATATTTACTGCTCTTCCCCAGCTCATCCAGATCATCCCTACCTCCCTAACCATCCAACTTAGTTTTCTCTTTCTCTCACTCTCTTTCCCCATTGAGTCTAGTTTGTGTTGACCTACCGCTCCTGAGCATGAGGCCTGCCCTGGAGTGTGATCAGTATACCAGGTGCCACACCATTAAAGAAAGCCAACTCTCCCTCTTCCAGCAGCAATCAGATGTCAAAACTCCTCAGGCAGGAGTGGGACTTTATGTCCAACTCCATTTCTCCATACGAGGGTTTTGTCTGACTTGAATTTTTGCAGGTCTTATGCATGTTATCATAATCATTAGCAGTTCATATGTGTACATCTGCCTTTTGTACTTGGAAAACAGTTTTCTTGAGGTCATCCACTACAGTGGTTTTTAACAATCGTTTGTCTTCTTTTGGATAAATCCTTGAGCCTTGAGAGAAGGTAAGTAATATAGACATCCCATTTAGGACTGAGCACTCTGAAGTCTCTTATTCTCTGAGTTAATTGCATCTACCGTAAGGGGCAGCTTCTCTTATCAGGGCTGAGACATGATCTATGGGGATAGCAGTAAGTCATTAGGTGTTTTATTGCTGTGTCCATTTAGTAGAATAATGGTAGTAGGTTTTCCCTTGGGATCCATAACCCACCTATCTGTGGGTTCCATCTCCTGGAGTGGACCTTAAATCCATTTGTTACTCTTATACCACTACACCCACTATTGCACCAGTGGACCTATCTTGTCAAGCAGAGTCGTCGTAGCTCACAGGGTTTGCAGTTGAGTGAGACTGATGATTGCTCTTCTCTTTCTATAGTATACATAGTGTTTTCCCTCTGTGAAAGCCAGTAGAGAGGATGCTTCTAGATGATACTATCTGTATTTCTCTATGTTCGAACTCAAGAATGTGGTGTCTTCAGCAATAGGTTTCAGTTGTCATGTTCTGGAGGGTAACTAACAGCATTGACAATCTCTAGTTCAAAACAGAAAATATGGTTAAAAGGTGAATATACTTTTATTTCTGCTCTATTTTCTCACATAGTAAGTAAATGGAGAAGAAAATGAATCTAACTGAAACAGAAAAATGTTTATCTCCAGATATTAACCTGAGCCTATATGCGATACAATAATGGAACAATTGGTGCCTAAAAGAAAAGGGGCTGGGCAGTGAAGCTAGAGGCGGGTGGGTCTCTGAGTTCAAGGCCAGTCTGTCTGGTCCTCAGAGTTCCAGGACAGCCAGGGATACACATCTGTCTTGAAAAACCAAATCAAAACAACAACAACAAAAAAACAAAAGACAGAAAATTTCCCCCAAAGTATCAGTGACTTCATGATAGTGAATTGGTTTTGACAAATACCTTGAACGTAGGCTGTTCTCTTCTGGGATCTGTCTCACTGGCTTCTCTGGTTCCGGTATAGTTGTTAATCCAACACTTCAGATTTTAAAGTGTGGCCAGGAGACCCTAAAGTTCAGAACTATTTTCATAGTATACTGCAGTGCCATATGTCTTTTTCACTCCATCTTCTCAGAAGTGTGTGGTGGATGGAGCTTTCCAAGAGTGTCATTGTATGTGCTGACTTCCTCTTTCTCGTGAGTAATGGAATATGTACTTGCATGTTCTGTGTTCTAACTTTGTTTTAGTTCCCAGTAAGCAAAATATAATAGCTGTAACCCATACAAAAAAATCTTAGGGGGTCTTAATTTTTGAGAATATGGAATGAAACTAGAAATCTGAGTTTCCTAACCCAATGTTATGTTCCTACTGCAAGATCTCACAGAACTCATCTAAGCTCTGTGACTGTTACAGAGTCAGTGGGAATGAGTAGGCAATACAGGCCATAGAGGGCAATGTTTAACAACAAATGACCAGACCAACAGGAAGAACTTCTCAGTGTCCTAGAACATCTTAGTATCTTTGATGCTTGAATTAGTATGTAACCTTCAGCCATGACCTTCTAGAAGCAGGTTATAAAGGTGAGCCTTTATCTGAGCAGGAAGTTTTAGGTGTCTGGTAAGCTTCAGAGTCCTTTTTGAGTCCTGCATGTATTGGAATGGGAAGAGAGGTACTTATCCTCAGCACAGCACTCTCATTTGGGGTTTTGCTCACAGGTGTTTTCTGGAATACTTGAGTGTCCTGGTCCTTAACCCAAGCTCAGCTCAGTATTTCAAGAATAGTGGAACTAAAATTCTTGTGTCTGAAGGAAAAAAGGTGGCTGGTTACTCCAGCTGCTTTACTTTGTAGTCTTTTACATTCAGCATGCTGCCTCTGGTCAGCAAAACAAGTAGCTATGTGTCATATTCTGGCACAGGGAGACATGACTATAGCTTATTGCTTTGGCATCCCTAGAAGCATATTCTATGCAGTGCTTAGGATACTTGCTATATCAACTTTTTTTTAATTTAATTTTAATTTTATTTAGTAAGTGTCTTATTTGCAGATGCCTAGAGAGGCCAGAAGAAGGTATCTGATTCCTTGGAGCTGGAGTTACGGAAGTTGTGAGCTATCCAACATGGGTGCTGGGAATCAAACTCAAGTTCTCTACAAGAAAGGGTAGCACTCTTATCTGCTGAGCCATCTCTCCAGCCCATGTCCATATTTTTGTAAACTTTTTAAATGTATTACATTGTTTTCAACCAGGCACAATATTTGGAGACATCTTTAGTTTTTAGAAAAATATGTTAGGGTGGGATGGGGGTGGAAAAGGTACAGGCCAGGCATGCTGCTCAGTGTCCTATTGTGCACAGAGAATTCTCGGGCTCCACAAAATGTAATACACAATTACTTGTTTGCTAAAAAATAAGGAAGGGGCTAGAGCAATAGCCTGACAGTTGAGAGCATCTGTTGCTCTTCTATAAGACCCAGGTTCAATTACCAGCACCCACATGGCAACTCACAAATGTCTGTAACATTCCAGTTCCAGGGGATTCAATGCCTTCTTCTGGCCTCCTTGAATACCAGACGCACAACTGGTGCACAGACATGCAAGCAAAACACTTGCATACATGAAATACAAATAAAACTGTTTTTAAAATAAGGATAAAAAGAATAATCTGACTTCAAATATCAACAGCATCAAGTTAGAAAAACCCTTTTTTAGCCAGACGATAGTGGCACACACCTTTAATCCCAGCACTTGAGAGGCAGAGGCAGGTGATCCTCTGTGAGTTCGAGGCCAGCTTGGTCTATAAAGCGAGTTCCAGGACAGCTCTAAAGCTACAGAGAAATCCTGTCTAGACGCCCCCCCCAAAAAACCCACCCTCTTTTATTGTGACATGCAAATATTCTTTTCCCAAAAGATACTAAGTTCTACTTCTTCCACCTTTATTCGCTTCTGTGCCTCATTGTTCTTAGTACATGGTAATTTTAGTCTGCAGAGTGAATGAATGATAAGCATTTTGCACATTGAGATGTGTGCAGAATGCAGTCTATGAAAGCCAAGCAGCCTCTGTGTGAATGATAATTCTACTTAGCAAGCCAAGTGTCTTTTTTTTAATTTATTTTTTATACGCTTTGGTGCTTTTGCCTTCATATATGTCTGTGTGAGAGTGTTAAATCCTGTGGAACTGGAGTCACAGACAGTTGTGAACTGCCATGTGGGTGCTGGGAATTGAACCCTGGTCCTCTGGAAGAGCAGTCAGTGCTCTCAACCGTTGAGCCATCTCTCCAGCCCCCAAGCCAAGTGTCTTTAAGCCAAGTAATGTCTATTTGCCTCTATTTCTGCAAATGTGCTTCTGTAAAGAGCTATGATGGACTGGCAAGACAGTGCAGCTTGCTGTTCAAGTCTGATGACATGAGTTTGGCTTTTTAAGCCCACAGTGAGAAGAGAGAACTGACCAATAGTTGTTCTTCCAGCCTACACACACACCTTTAAAAAGTTGTGATGATATATAAAATGTATATGCCAAGTTCATAGAAATTCAACAATTTCCTTCGGTCTTCAAGCATCCTGCTGAGCAACAGGAGTCCTTTCCTGAAGTGTGCTGAACTGAGCTGCTTATTGGGCAGGAAGTTTGGAAGACTACAGATTTATTTTAAGGAACACTTGGGTAAATATCTCCCATATTTGGTTAAAAAAGAAAGCAAGAAAGGAATTTGGTAAAAGAGATCAGACCAGGAGGAGAAGATTGGCTCGATATGAACGGGAAAAATTAGGAAATACCATTTTGCTTTTGAGTTCATGTGTCTGATATGAAAGTCAGAGTTTTTAAGTGATGCTTTCATCTACACCTAAACCTTCCATAACCTTCTTGGTTAAAAGGCTATGTTAAACACCATCTATATATCAGATACATCTTTTAGCTATAAAAGTCTGAAACCAAGCAGGAGGCTTGAAATAGTTTTGAAGACAATAAGTGAACAGAACAAATACTGTGTCTGCTAACCCAAGGGACACAGGCAGTTTGTCACCTCCAGGTCTCAGAGAAGTCTGCCTCTCTGTCTTGGGCAGTCCTTATCACCACCTGCATCCATAGGACCACTTTCAACAGAGCTACAGTGAAGTTGTTCCAGAACACAAAAGATGATAACAAGGCAGACTGTAGCATGAATCATAAAAACCCAGAGACAAATATTGGGGTTCAACCTAAAGATCAGAAAAGCAAATCAGTCAAACTACTAGAGAGTTCTTATGTCTATGAAATCATCAGACTGAAAGAGAGAGTTCCTGTCTCATCTCACCTTTTATTCCTCTCTAGTGCTGAGATTAAAGGTGTGTGCCAACACTGTCTGGCCTGTGTAGCTGTTTTGCTTTCTGATCTTCAAGAAAACTTAATTTATTAAAATACAAATGAAATATCAGTATAGCAGCCTAAAAAGGTAGCTACTAAATTGTCTACCCTGAGAGGTTGTGACTCAAATACATTACATCTTCATACTATATAAAATACAACTGCCAGCTCAATTTTCCAGAACCTCACATATCTGGGGACAAGCCCACAGTCCCATCTGCTCCCCATTTTCAAATAGAGGGTCTCACACACATCTGTTTTGCACATGCAGTAACCTGCTTAAGTAGCAGGTCCAGGCCATGGTCAAGGGAGCTATGAGAGCTGCCCTGACAGTTCCCTAGGCCATGCAGAGTATAGATTTTTCTAACCTCCCATCACCACCACCTCCCTACACACACACAGCTCTTGTATAACATAGAAGCAAAATACTGCTACACACCTCTCTTGCACATAGAATCTTCTAGAGACTAAGTAGGGGGAATGGAGACATGGGTGAGAACCTGTCTGCTGGCCTTGGTCACAAGACCTCAGATTCCTGACACAAATAATACTCTTTTCCAAATCCAATTTACACTGTATGATCTGACTAATATCTTTACTTTTTCTAGTTATAGAAATAATAAAAGGGCCACTGATAGGGATTAGCAGGTAAAAGAGCCTGCTACTAAGCCTGACAGCCCACTACACCTTGTACCTACATGGTGGAGAGAACCAGCTCCTATAAGTTGTCCTCTGTCCTCTACACAACCCACATGGCATGCTCATGCCTCTCCTCCACATACCTAAAACAAATGTAATAAGACAAATTTTTCATTATTTAAGGAATACACTATTAGTTTTTGTAATCGAACCCATGTAGATGAGACTTTACATATTTAATACAGTTTCTATCAATATATCCCAGTTACTCTAAGCACTATTAGAGTCAATGATATCTTAGTCATCCTGAAGAACTTATGCTATTTCTTGTGCTGACTGAGGAACTTGGCCTTCACTTTTCAACTTGAACCTGTTGCTATAGTTCTTCACAAATTTATCCACTCTTAAATGACTCTTAGAGAAAAGTGGAACGTGCAAGGAACCTGTTGCCTTTTGGCCTTATTCCTAGCCCCCACCTCTGATGTGTGAGTTTATATGTGTGCCTACCACGGCATGTGTGCAATGTCAGAGAACATCCTCTGGTGTCCTCTGTACTTTACTAACTGAGCCATCTCCCCAACTCTGATTTTTAAAAATAAAATTTGAATTACTATTTAAAGGCTAAAAGCTTTCAAATTTTTCATTTATTTGTGAAAAGCTGATTTTTTTATAAAGATTTCTGGGGTTTCATTTGTTTTTAGGATTTTATGTGTTTGCCTGAATGTATGTATGTGCACCATATGCATGCCAAATCCCCATGGAGGCCAGAAGAAGGCATTGAATCTCCTGGAACTAGAGTTACAATCACTTGTTAGCAGCCATTTGTTAGTGACCTTTTAGGGACATCACAAGTACCCATCTCACTCATGTATTTGGGCTTTAGAAGCATGATTCCTTGGCTCTGGAAAGCTCTGGTTGGTGGAGGCCTTGCTGTGCTGCCACTTTTCATTTGTTAATTTCTGCACTCTCCTTTACTACAGATTGTTATTGTTCTGCACTCTACTACAGATTGTTATTGTTCTGCACTCTCCTTTACTACAGATTGTTATTGTTCTGCACTCTCCTTTACTACAGATTGTTATTGTTCTGCCTCAGCCTCTCACAGCTGTGGGAGTGGTGGTCACCATTTGTAACTGGCTTCAACAGAGGTGTCATCTGGGTCTCCTAGGAACAAGCTAAGGTTATCTTGTATCCTCAGACTCAGAAAAGCTTCTGTAATATACTACTCTCCATACAGACCATTAAATGGTACCATAAAATTTTTAGATTGTTTTTGTTGTTGTTGGTGGTGTTTTTGTTTTTCAGACAGTTTCTCTGTAGCTTTGGAACCTGTCCTGGGCTAGCCTTGAACTCACAGAGATCTGCCTACCTCTGCCTCCCAAGTGCTGGGA
>LOJH01004727.1:21799-35679 GCA_001685095.1 Ellobius talpinus | reverse complement strand
GTCTTGTACTTTGTAAAGATTTGTCACTTGTATTTTAATAAAACACTGATTGGCTAGTAGCCAGGCAGGAGGTATAGGCTGAGCGACCAGAACAGGAGAATTCTGGGAAGAGGAAAGGTTCAGTCTGCAATTGTAAGCCAGACACAGAGGAAGCAAGATGGGAATGCCTCACTGATAAAAAGGTACCGAGCCACGTGGCTAACATAGACAAGAATTATGTGTTAATGTAAGTTATAAGAGTTAATAAAAAGCCTGAGCTAATAGGCCAACCAGTTTATAATTAATGTAGACCTCTGTGAGTTTCTTTGTGACTGAATGGGACCGGACAGGACAGAAACCTCTGTCATCTCACCCTTGAATTCAGACATTTCCTTCTTGAATTCAAATAAAAATATTCATTCCTCTATGTGATGCCTCAGGATACAAATATGAGTCCAGAAGAAAAATGGTATAATCTTACCCTCAGCTTGACGCCTGTTGAAATGGCCAGGGGCAAGCTCACTAAAATAACAGCTGCATGATTTTGATTCTTCGCCGCATTGTGGTGAAAATGAAAACCATGGAATGCTAAACCCAGGACAAGTGTTCTGCAAGATGAGTTTGAATGCTCACAGTTGGCAGTTGTAAGAGGTTGAGACTGTGTAGACGAGTTTGAATGCTCACAACTGTAAGAGGTCGGGACTGCTAACCTTATGAGTGAGGAGTCTGAGGCTTAGAGAGGCTAGATGGCTTGCTCAGTGTTAGGACTTAAACTGATGAGGGTCCAGCTCTAGAATCCAAACTCTTCTATATGAGTTAGTCTAGAAGGATTTGAAAAGGCTATCTATCCATTGTGAGCTATGATTTTGGCACAGCCTTATATAACTTTGACTTTTCCAGTTGACTTATTTTTATGGGTCATTTCCTACTTTATGATCTCTTAAGCTAGGCTTATCAGATAGCTCTTCTGCTTTATGAAGGATATTGGGTTTCCATCACTCCTGTAATGTGCAGTCCATCCAGAAATTCAGGAGTGTATATAATGCAAACAAGTAACACTTAGGAATAAATGACATTATCTAGAGGAGTTTTTTCAGTGTGTTTTTTTGTTTCTCCTTCCAAACTTGAAAATTGGTAGAGGGTGGTTGCACGTATCCCTGTGTACATGTATGTAAACCATTTGTGACATATGTACTTGGAGACAACAGATTATAAAACATTTCTGAGTTTATATACTATTAACACATGTCATAATTAACTTAATGACTGTATGATATCACTAATTATCTTTTTTGCATATCTATGTTATATTTCTCTGCCCTCCCTTGCTCCCTGTTGCTCCCTTCTTCCTTTCTGTTACTTACTGGCATTGCTGTGGAGAAGTCCTATGCACACATATCTGTGTATCCTTGTTTATGTCCTCTCACAGAAACAGAATTGCTAACACAAAGGGGATCCTGTCAGCAGCTGTCACTAGATCGTGCCGAGTTGTCAGTGGAAAGCTTCTGTCGTTCACACTTTCACTAGTAGTCCTGAGTACCTGCTTCCCATTTCTCCATAACCTTTAGAAAGCAAGTTTTCAGTTTTAGGTTTGCTTTTTTGGGAGTCTTGGTGTTTATTCCAGGCTGACCTTGAACTCTTGCTTTATCTTCCCCAGTGCTTGGTTTGTAGGTGTGTGCCACCATCCCAGTCGCTTAATAGAACACTTTTAATGTTTTAGACGCCATTGAATTGCCACATTATTGATAATCAGTAATAAATGACAGGATCCTGTGCTTTTGTTTATCTTTTGTTTTTAAATTAATATTGTTCATTTTAGTTTCTATATAATAAATTGATTTAGATTTAATCTCTAAATTTCTATGTGTATTTTTAAAATTAGAAAAAAATCAAAACATGCAAAACACATGTAGCCTGAGAACATGACTAAGAGTGCTTATAGCTCTTACAAAGAACCTGGGTTTGGTTCCTCAGAACCCATGTGATGGCTCACAACCCTCTGTAACTCCAGCACTAGTGGATCTATGGTCTCTTCTGGTACTAGGCGTGCACATGGTACACATATAGACGTGTAGACAGAACACTCACAAATCTTAAATCTTTTTAAACATTTTTATTTTATTTTTATTACATTTTTATTCATTTTGAATGTGTTTGTGAGCACATTCTGCCTGCCTCTGCCAGAGTGATGGGATTAAAGGTGTGTCTGGCTCTCTTTGCTTCTGTAAGTGTGTATCACATCCTTGGTGAAGGGACCATGACTGAAATTAACCATGGCATTATGTATTTTTATGATCATGTTTAATTTTTCTCCAGCCTCTCTTGTGACCTTGGACTGGGTATTCATTTTTGAGCTCCAGCTTCCTTGTGTATAAAGTAGGAAAAGCAGCCACCACTCTATGCACAGCACTGGTTGTTGGGCATATATGCTTTGTAAGTGTTTTGTCTACAGTTTTGGGGAAGATTTAGTGCAGATGGTTGTAGTGGCATTTCATTTGTATTTTAATAAATAAGACTTGCCTAAGTATCAGAAAAGTAAAACAGCCACACTGGCCAGTTTTACTGGCCAGGAGCAGTAGAACACATTAATCCCAGTAGCCACACTAGCTTGCTATAGATACCAGGTAGCAGTGGTGCATGCCCTTTATACCAGAACTAGGGAGGGTTATAAGACGGGAGGAGACAGATCTGTCTCATTCTGAGATTCCTGGGGGCAGGATCGCCATTTGGAACTGAGGTTGAACCCCAATTTTTGCCTCTGAGTTTTTATTAACTGTGCTTCACATGGTGGTGTAAGGGATCGGAAGGGAGTAAAGGTACAGCAGACATGGACCACTGCAGTTCCTGTTTCTATTAAACAATTCTCTGCCCATATTTGTGTTTTTATGTCGGGAAACGGGAAGTATCTAATAACTTGTTTGCAATTTTTGCTTCTTAATTTTGTAAATGTCATTAGATTGCGTATTATTTTCTGTAAGCAGGCCATAGATACTTGGTAGGAAAAATAGAGTAGAATGGAGCTAATTTGATGGTTTCTAGAAGCAAACTTATGAATGATCTAAGAACATTTGAAATTTATCATTTTGGGTCAGGCTTGGAAAGAACCAAAGGAGAGCAATGCATAACCCCAGGTCACCAAAGCCTATTGGAGAAGAGGTGTGGTTTTTTTTTCCGCAAAACAGAAAGTAAGTTTTATGTAAATCATAAATACAAGTTATGTAAGCTTGTGGAAGAACATGTATGCACAGAATGACTATGTGCCAGGCCACTGGAATGGAAGAGTTTTGGATATACCAATAGAGCTAGAAGGTTATGGTATACTGATGATCTGGCTTTGTGGTAACTGAATTCCAAGGCACACTGGGAACAGATGAGGGATTGCACTGGGTCTGCAGCGTGACTAAGGTTTTGTTAGGCATGAGCTGACAAGAGAAGGAATGGTCCTGAGCTATGCAGTGTGACCAAAGAACAAACATCAGAAAACTTGGTGGGAGCAGTGACATGTACTTGAGTTATTTAGTTTGGTTAGGATGTGAACACAGAATTAGGCCAACAATTCAAGCTGGGGGGAGTGTAACTGTCTTACACTTGTGTTAGAGAATTTACTTTGTCCTTCTGAACAAAAGGGAAAGCAGCTCATTTGGGGAGGATTATGGGTAGTGACAGCTGGGGAAAATGAAGCACTCCCTCTGAGGGACATTCAGAGTCCATTGTGTTAGTTTAGGACGGGATTCCCAGAGCCAGAATGCAGGGAAGATGAAAGAGAACCAGAGCTACTGAGTATTTAGAGAGTCAAATGAATGAGACTTGCTGAGTGGATGGAGGGAAGTAAAATCGATCATTGTCCACAGTGATTGGAAGCTTCTAGGAGCAGTTTGTTTGAGCAGTCACATGCTGGGGCATAATTCATATTGGCATAGGTTTGACTCTCCTTCTTGAAAGAGGAAACGTTTGAGTTTTATTTAGATTGCCTCTTTCTAAGTAGTTCTTGTTCTTGATTATCTAGAAAAGCTCCTGATTTTATATAACTAAGCTACCTGCTTAGTATCCTAGTTGGTATTTTAAAAAATTGGAAGAAGTTTAGTTGTGGTAAAATATATAAAGCATAAAATCTACTATTTTAACCATTTTTTCTTTTTCTTTTAAAGGACCCTTAAAATTATTTAAGTGTTTGTGTCTGTATAAGTCATGTGTAGGTACCTGTCGAGACCAGAAGAGGACATAGGGATCACTGGAACTAGAGTTACAGGTGACTGTAGCCCCCTCATGTGGGTGCTGGGAACGGAACTCTGGTCCTCTGGAAGAGCAGTAAGTGCCATCTTTCCAGCCGTGTATTTGCTTTTTTTTTTTTGGTGTTTCAAGACAGGGTTTCTCTTTGGCTTTGGATCCTGTCCTGGAACTAGCTCTTGTAGACCAGGCTGGCCTTGGACTCATAGAGATCCACCCGCCTCTGCCTCCCGAGTGCTGGGATTAAAAGGCATGCATCACCACCGCCCTATTTGCTATTTTTAAGTGTGCAGTTTAGTAGCGTTTGTTAGATTTATATCGTTATACAACTGTAATCACTCTCTATACGTTTTCTTCCTGCAGAACTAAAACTATATTTTAAACTATAAATGCCTGTTTTTAATCCACCAGCCACTGGTAAATGGCAACTCTTTTGTCTGTCTCTATTAATTTTGCTACTTTAAATGCTTCATATCAGTAGTATCTAGAATTTGTCTTTTTGTAACCAGCTTAATTACCTTGCATCGTGTCTTTAAAGTTCATTTATGCTGAATGTATGTGACAAAATTTGCTTCTTTTATAAGGAAGAATTTACATTCCGTTATGCATATACCACAAGGGTTGCTTTTACCTATTGGCTGTTGTATGTACACTGTGTGAGCATGGGTGTAGAAACGCTCTTTAAGCCCTTGCTCTCAATTCTTTAGAGAATCTGCCTACAATACTTCAATTGTTGTGGTATTCATAACAGTCATGCACTCCGTAGGAGAAAATAATGCCACTTAACACTAATGTCTTTTAAAAAAATGTTTATTTTATTTTAGATTATATGTGCATGTGTGTCTGTGTGAGTACATGTACCTGTGGCATTCAGAAGAGGGCATCATATCCTGAGGAGCTGGAATTATAGGCAGTTGTGAGCTACTTGATGGGGATTCTGGAGCTGAACTCTATCTTCCTCAAGAAGAGTTTGTGCATGTAACAGCTGAGCCATCTCTTCAGTCCCACTAACATCCTTATAAAGGGATAAATATTAATTTGTTAAATCTCAACTTTGGAGCACACATTTTAAAAACATGACCAAAAGGGAGTTATATTTAAAAGACTCTGTATGTGGAAATATTTTGGTTGTGTTGTGGAAAAGCTGTTAAGTGATTTTCTTTCCAGATGATCTCACTTCTTTTCTGTTGCCCACTCTTTAATGGAACTCCATTTTGACTTGAAGGGCAAACTGATAAACTGTTGTTTGATATTTAGAAGGTGGTTATTTGGCAAATAACCTGTTTCCTCTCCTTCTGACTTTTTCTTCTTTTTTGGTAGAGATGGGGATTGGACCCAAGACCTCATGCATACTGGACAATGGAAATGGAAAAGTAATTGTCTTAGCCCCCAAAAGCAGGGAAAGAGGCATAATTCCTTATTTATTTATTTAAAAGATTTATTTATTATGTATATAGTGTTCTGTCTGCATGTATGCCTACAGACCAGAAGAGGGCGCCAGATCTTATTACAGATGGTCGTGAGCCACCATGTGGTTGCTGGGAATTGAATTCAGGACCTCTGGAAGAGCAGCCAGTGCTCTTAACCTCTGAGCCATCTCTCCAGCCCATAATTCCTTTTTAAAACATCATCATCATTATTATTATTTCAGTTTGACTTAATTTGACCTTTGTGCCCCTTTTTTTGCATCAGTTCATACAGTGACCTGAAAGTATAGTCAGCACTGCTGTGACTGTTGCATAGTTGGTACTTGTCCTTCTTGTTTGTTATGTGAATAGGCTTTGACTGGAGCATATTTAAACTGTTGTAAACATTGCCTGTTTATTCCTACAACTGTATTTTGTGGTTACTAATTGTGAGAAGGAGTTTTAAGATGAGGAACAAAATGGCAAAATTTATGCCCAGTAAAGTCATTGAAAGGAGTGTGATCGCTGTGTTTTATTTTTCTTCTGTAAAGCAGGCAATAGCTTTTTCCTCCAGTACTGCATGTCCTTTGTCTTAGGTAGGGTTTCTATTGCTGGGAAGAGAAGTTCTCTTATAAAGGAAGACATTTAATTGGGGCTAGTTTGCAGTTTCAGAGGTTCATTTCAGTATTGTCATGGTGGAAAGCATGATGACATACAGGCAGACATGGTGTTGGAGAAGGAGCTGAGAGTTCTACATTTGATCTGAAAGACTGGGTGCCACTGAACCTGGGCTTGAGTATCTGCAGCCTCGAAACCCGCCCCTACAGTGGCATACTTCCTCTAACAAGGCCACACTTACTCCAGCAAGGCCACACCTAACAGTGCCACTCCCTATGGACCAAGCATTTGAACACAGGAGTCCATACGTGGTGGCATTCGTACTCAGACCACCACACCCCTAAAACTGTTTCTGTGTACATAGAAATGAATTTAGGAAGGCAGAGATGATGTATTGAGTGACAATGAAGAAAAATCTTGTTACTCCAAATGGGTGGTTTATTATTATTATTATTTGTATAACTTAGAGAGAGTTGCAGACTACATTTACTATTATCCTAAGATGATTAATTTGTTCTTGTTGCTTTTACAAAGTCTCTTTGAGCAAATGACAAATTCGATGATGCCCTAACTTTGAAGAAGAAACTTGGTATCTGCCCAGGGCTTTTTGTTTGCTTAGACTTGCTATTGTTTGTGGCTAAAATGGTCTACTAGGAGTAGAATTGGCATTCTGTTTTCAAAAGTTCATTCTGGGCCTTTTGAGGGGTGGTGGGATTGGGTGGTGGTGTCAGAGCCCAAACCTAGTAATTTAGGCATGCACTTTTATCCCAGAACCCCTACCCTACTCCGCCCTTTTAATTTAATAAGTAGGATCTTTTGTATTCTCTCCTGGCTCTCAACTTACCATGTAACAGTATAACCCTTGAACTTTTGATCCTCCTGGGTGGTGAGACTAAAGGCGTGCTCCTTGTACCTGGTTTACGTGGTTGGTCCTAGGGATTTGGAATTGAACCCAGGTCTTGTGCATGTTAGGTAAGCTTACTTTCGACTGAGTTACTCAGCCCTGGTCCTGAACTCGTTATCCTTCTGTCTTTGTGTCTTCAGTGCTGGCGACAATAGACATGTGCTATCATGGGTTTCTTACCTGTATTTGCTGCTTTATAATGTGGAAGGAAGACCTCGGTGTACTCCAGAGTTACACATTTTGTGAGTTATTTTGGTTAGGTTCTCTAGAGTTGGAATGTTTTTATTTGTTTTGTTTTTTGTTGTTTTAATTTAACTTTCAGATTTGGGCTGTTAGACTAATTCTAGAACTGGATAATTTTTTTCTTTAATCTGAGGAATTTTGGAGAGAAATGGTCGTTTTTCCCCCCTCCGAATATGTTGTTTAATAGTTTTTGGATAGGAGATTTATGACAGATCTAATGAACTCACAACCCTATAGTTCAGCGTGGTTAGTTTTTTTTTCTTGAACTTCATGGATCATGCAGATTTAGAATTAAATTTAGTTTGTGTGGTAAATGACACAGGGAAGATTTGAATAATATGTGGATACAGAACAGCTGTAACTTCTTTGAGGCGTTGAAAAGTACCGAGAAGGACCATTCGATTTGTTTTTGTTTTAAAAAAAACTCCTGGCGTGAAAAGCCTGAAATTCACTATTTAGACCAGGATGGCGTAAAAATCACAGAGATCTGTGTGCTTCTGCCTCCCAAATGCAGGGATTAAAGGTATGCACCACCATGCCTGGCCTGAGAAGGGCCATTTTAAAACTTTGAGCATTAAGACTGATGTGGGTGTTGTTTTATGAGCTCAGATTTCACTGACTGTGTATTTGCATAAGTGGACACTTAAGAATTAGTCTAAGAGGAGTGAAAAAAAGAATTAGTCTAAGAGGCAGGTGGATCTCAGTGAGCCCCAGGCCAGCCTGGTCTACAGAGCGAGTTCCAGGACAGCTAGAAGGATAACTCAGCAGTTAAAAGTGTTAACTGCTCTAGCAGAGGGCCAGCGTTCAGTTCCCAGCACCCACATGGTGGCTTACAAACATCTGTAATTCCAGTTTTAGGGTATCAAACTGGTTCTGTAGACACCAGGAATGCATAGGTACACACATAAATATACAGGCATAATGCCCATACACATTCAATAAGTAAAAAAAAATCCTAAATGTATACACACAAAAGAATTAATTTAGACAACTATTTTATTGTGTAACTTACATTTGACTCTATGTGTTAGGATTTGGGAGAAGGAGTTAAAAAATAATGTATATCTAGATACACTGATTTTTTTTCTTATTTTGGTAATTTGCTCTTTCCTTCCTGGAATTAAGCTACTTTGGAAGCCTCTTGTTCATTAATGTAAAGTCACACCTTATACCTCTCTCCAGTAATAGCCTTGGACCTGATTGGTAGCCACAGTAGTTTGGGGTCTCCTGTGGTTAATGACTGTGTCATAGGTACTTATTTTTTTCCATGACTGACTAGGTTTTATTGGGAAAGGAAGTTAAGTAATTTGCTTTTAACTTTCTGAGTGTGTAAGGTATTGGATCACATCTGTGATGATTATAGAACACTTCAAGGTCATCCTTATGGAAACTAACCCGTTTGATAGCAGTGTGCTGGTTCTAATAGACCCTAAGTGAGGCTGTGGCTTGTCATGTTTTATTTCTCTTCTTTCCTACCCATGGAGCCTTCCTTTTTTCCTGAGTTTTGAAAGTAAAATTTCAGACTTCTTACACATATGTGCTTCTTTAAAATTTTACTGTATCTTACAAGGTGCCTGCAGAAGCTGTCTGATACCCTGGAACTTGAGATTCAGATGGTGGTAAGCAGCCGTGTGAATGCTGGGGACGAAGGTCCTCTGCAAGAGTAGCTATTGCTCTAAACTGCTGAGGCAGCTTTCTAGCCTCTACTCTAATTCCTAATTGTCTACCTATGCAAATACATAGTCAGAGCGTTACCTGCATACAAAGAGTTATATGTTTAAAGAATATTGTGTCTTCAAAATTAGCTCTTTCCCATGTATGGTACAGCCCAATTCAAACAAGCTGCATTTGAAGGGCCCAGCATCCTCATGAGTCCAGTGGCCGTTCCATGGGATCTAGTGTTTATGCAGTGGCAACGACTCCATTTTGCTTCTTTTAAGTGTGTAAGTTAGGAGCCAGCACTTCAGCATCTGTTTTAAGTGTTCTTTTTTTAATTCTTTAAGTTTGTAGCATGCTGTTACCACTGCCATTGACTAATTTAATAAAATCATTCATTAGGAAGTGACATAGTTCTTTGTGGAAATGTAGCTATTTGGTTATTTTTCAGTATTTAAAAATTAACTCTTAAGCAGGTTGAAATGAAATAGACCAGTAGTATATAAAAAGTAAAATAACTGTGCTTAGGCTACATATTTTAAGAAATTCATAATTTCCCTTGGTAATGGAAATGGCATGGCTAAGACAGTTTTAGACTGAGAGGAAAACAATGAGAATTGATCAGACTGTAAGATAGCTAATAACATCCAGCAACTCACTTTTAGTACTGGTTAGGTGCCAAGCATTGTTCACATGTTTAAACTAAGAAATGGACCTGGTACTACTCAACTCACCCTTAAGAGTTTAATTAGAGGCCTCGTTTTCATGTCACCTCCTAGGCAGTCAGCTGTGTCAAGATGAAACTGAGTATCTCCTTCCCTGGCCCTAGCTGTTAGAAACTCATTGAAGTAGGCCATGAATGCAAGCTTTGTATGTTGTATGAGAAGCACATGGCCACAGAAGTAGCTGCTGATGCTCTGATGAAGAGTGGAAAGGTTATGTGGTCCGAATCAGTGGTGGGCATGACAAACAAGGTCTTCCCATGAAGCAAGGTGCTGTGACCCATGGCAGAGTACGCCTGCTGTTGAGTAAGGGGCATTTTTGTTATAGACCAAGGAGAACTGGAGAAAGGAAGTGCAAGTCTGTTCATGGATACAGTGTGGATGGCAATCTGAGTGTTCTCAATTTGGTTATTGTAGAGAGAGGGAGAGAGGGGGAGAGGGGGAGAGGGGAGAGAGGGGAGAGAGGGGAGAGAGGAGAGAGAGAGAGATTCCTGTACTGACAGATACTATTGTTCCTCATGGGCCCTAAAAGAGCTAGCAGCATCTGAATGCTTTTTATCTCTCTGAAGATGTTGTCTGCCAATAATTGTCAGAAAGCCCTTAAAGAAGGTAAGAAGCGTAGGACCAATGTGCCTAAGATTCAGCATCTTGTTATTCCACATGTCCTGCAACACAAATGCCAGTGTAATGCTCTAAAGAAGTAATGAACTAAGAAAAACAAGGAGGGTTCTGCAGAACATGCTAAACTTTTGGACAAGAAAAAAGTCAAAGAAAAGCACCAGGAACAGATTTCTAAGAGATGTAGATTATTCTTGCTGAGAGCTTATACTTCTGAGTCCAGTCAAAAATAAATATTTAAGGGTAACAAATAATCATACCTTGAATCCTCCCCAAGGAGTTTAATTAGAATAAATTACACCATTTTAAAGTCTGGAATTGAGAAGAAATTTTGGAAGTAATGAGAAGAGTCAAAGTGTACTTTTTGTTGTTATTATGAAGATTGTTTGGTTTAGATCTTAGTCCTGTAGTGTCATAGGATTTGTGAAATTTTCAGACTTATTTCTGTCCGTTTAAAAATATATTACATGGCTGAGCGGAGACATCTTCCAGTTAAAAGCAATTAAGTGCTTGACTCTTCCAGAGCACCTAGGTTTGGTTCCCAGCACCCGACCCACATCCTGCGGTTCACAACTGCCTGTAACTCCAGCAGTTACCACTCTATACCCCTCTCTGGACCACATGGGTACTGCACTCATGTGCACCCCTGCCCCCATGTGTATACACAATAAAAAATAAAAAATTTTAAAAAATTGATTGTATGGTACTGAGAAGATAGAATTATGATAGCCCTGGTGCTACATTACAGCGTTACCCTTTGATGTTCTGTAACTTGTCCTTCTGCTGCCTTATTACTATTCATGACAAAGACCTATTGGTCACATTGATGAACTACATTTACATTCCCCCCCCCAGACAGGGTTTCTCTGTGTAGCCCTGGCTGTCCTGGAACTCGCTTTGTAGAACAGGCTGGCTTTGAACTCAGAGATCTGTAATTGCTTGTTTTTACTCTTTGATTCTTTGGGGGGCTTGCTACCCAGCTCCCATATAAATCACACAGAATCTTATTCTTTCTTATGATTGCCCAGCCTTAGCTTGGCTTGTTTCTAGCCAGCTCTTCTTAAATTATCCCGTCTACCTTTTACCTCTGGGCTTTTATGTTTCTCTATTATATATACCTTTCTTTACTTCTTACTCTGTGGCATGCTGTGTAGCTGGGTGGCTGGACCCTGGAGTCCTCCTCCCCTTCTCTTTGATCCTTTCTTCCCAGATTTCTCCTATTTATTCTTTCTGCCTGCCAACCCTGCCTATCCTTTCTCCTGCCTTGCTATTCACCGCTCAGCTGCTCAGCTCTTTATTAGGCCAATCAGGTACTTTAGACAGGCAAAGTAACACAGTTTCACAGAGTTGAACAAATGCCACATAAAAGAATGCAACACTTCTTTGCATCATTAAACAAATATTCCATAGCATAAACAAATGTAACATATCTTTAACTAAAATTCTACAACAGAGATCCTCCACCCTCTGCCTCCTAAGTGCTCACTGTGTCCAGCTAGACCATATTTTTTATATAAGTAACAAGACTCCTATGAATATGTCTCAGTATGCCTGTCTGGGATCCATCCTATTGTGTGCCAGCACTATCACCCCTGTCCCCACTCCCCACTCCTGACAAACTATTGTCACTTCATTTTCATGGTGATCTGCAACAGCTTCATGGCAAGTCGCAGCCTGTGGCGTTGGATGTAGATGCTCCTTCAGCACAGTCTGTTCTCTGGGATCATTCTTCTGTTTGAAGAATGGATGCTGACAATGATGTTATCTCTTGAAGACCATTGCTAAGTCCTCTGGAACAATTAGTCATCCCCGTCTTGAGATAGAAAAGACAAATACAAGTTGACACTCTTCCCAGGTTGTGTTTAAGGCACACACTTGTAATCCCAGCACTAGAATGAGGAAGGGTGATGGTTCTGAGGTCCAGGACAGCTTGGGCCACACAGGCCCTGTCCCAACTAGATCTGTATGAGAGTCCCTTTTTACACTAGAAAATACTGCCAGAGATTTTTGTAAAGGGCAGAAATGTAGATATGTGTAAGTACTAGAAGTGCATTTTGAAGGGAGTCAAGAACTAGCTACCTACTTTATGTGAGTGAAATTATCTAAATAGCAAATGATAGAAAAGGATGCTAAAATAAGGTTCTTTTTGTTGCTTTCTTACAATGTGGGATATTAACTTTCTGATTGAAAAAAACCAAAGGACCATATTTAAGGGGAATTAGAATACTGATTTAAAGGAGTTACAGCTCATTTATAATTTTATAATTTGTGTTGTATGGAACTCTGAGAGCCATTTCCAGTTTATAGGATTGTATTAAGGGTATGGATGAAATGACGACTTATTTCAGGCAATGGCTTTGTGCTTGATGTCAGGTTTGAAGAATGGTGTCTGGGCCAAGTATGGTGCTTCACACCTTTAATCCCAGCACTTGGGAGACAGAGGCAAGTGTGGTCTACATAGTGAGTCCTAGGACAGCCATGGCTACACTGTGAGACTCTTAAAAAAAATGTCTGCTTTAGCTGGGCGGTGGTAACACACACCTTTAATCCTTGCACTCGGGAGGCAGAGCCAGGCGGATCTCTGTGAGTTCAAAGCCAGCCTGGTCTGCAAGAGCTAGTTCCAGGAAAGGTACCAAAGCTACAGAGAAACCCTGTCTCGGAAAAACAAAACAAAAAACCAAAAACAAAACAAAACAAAAAAATGTCTGCTTTAGGGAAAATACCTATTTTGTGAACTGTGCAGGTGATAAACAGTAAAAGCACACTGAATTTGAATAAATGAAGGGAGAATATCACTTTATGTTGCATTTTAGGCTTTGTAGTATACTAGTGAATTTTTTGTTCGTTTGATCTAGGATCTCTTATTATGTAACTCTGCCTGTCCTTGAAATTCACTTGCACTCAGAGAGATCCATCTGCCTCTTCCTCCCGAGTGCTAGGGATAAAGACGTGTGCCACCACACCCTGCTGTACTAGTGATTCTTGAAGTTAAACCTGAAAACAGACAGCGACTTGTCTGTGCACGTGCAGTGTGGGTCTCAGCTCTCTTAGCCATCCCAGATGAACAGGTTTCCTTTCCATTGTCCATATGACTGGGATGTGTTCACTAGCTCCTGTGGTTATGAAAGTAGCTTAGATTATTATAGAAACAGGAATGAATGGGAGAATATTTGATATCTGATGTCAAACAAATACTGAGTTGAAAAATGAACAGAGATTGCAAATGTTGTGGTGGAGGTATGGTAATGTGCTCATGCATTCTTACGTATGTTTTGTCTTTTGCCTCTCTCTTCCCCAGTGGGGTGTTAACACTCAGCTAGACTGCTGTAAAGTAGTGGGAGAGGTAATGGTACTTTTACATTTTTGAATTTCAGTTCCCAGAAGGATGGCAGTGAAGACTTTTACTTTAGAGGCTTATTCCTATTTTCATATTCTTTCTTTTTAATCATTTTGTCTGTCTTTCCTTTCTTCCATCCATCCATCCATCCATCCATCCATCCATCCATC
>LOJH01004727.1:5170-20974 GCA_001685095.1 Ellobius talpinus | reverse complement strand
CCACCTGCCTCTGCCTCCCGAGTGCTGGGATTAAAAGTGTGTGCCACCACCGCCCACCTCATCAGTATTTTTTTTAAAGTACGTAATTGGCTTAATTTTATAATCAGTGCTGAGAGTACTACTTTGCATAAATATGTTGTACAAAAATGTCAGAAGTACATATAAGTTGGTAAGAAAATAATTAAAGTTTTCTCTATTATCAAGCAGTTATACTTCTTTCAAAAATTTGTTATTGTGCGTGGTATGTGTGCATGTGTGTGCGTGTGTATGTATTTGTGGGTGTAATGGAGCGTATGTGGAGATCAGAGTACAATTTTCTTGGAGTCTGTTCTCTGCTTCCATCTTGATGCGTGTGTCAGTGATTGAACTCAAGTCACTGCTTTTCCTGGCAACAACCTTTACCTACGAAACCATCTCTGTGACCAATTTTTGTTTCTTTAAGAACAGAAAATGTATGAAAACACAGAAGTTCATAGCATGTGATAATCGCTAATTTGAGCTGAATTTTCAGGCAATGTTGGTTGACACTAGATAGTGTGACAGTATGGGTAAATGTGCATGTGTTGTGTGTTTGTATGAAGGCAGTGGTGTGATGCAGCCATGGTAAGTGTTGCCACAAACACCCCAGGTTCATTGTGCAGATGATTTTTTAAATTAAATTTTTGTTGTTGCATGTTCAGAAGCTTTAGGCTCTTGCCAAATTATTATTATTTTAAAATTCTTCCTTCTCAGTTCAGATTTATGACCCCATGTGGAGTCTCAACCCACAGTTTTAAGAAGCTAGGCCTGGGGGGCTGGGCTGGAGAGCTGGCTCAGTGGTTGAGAGCACTTGCTGCTCTTACAAAGTACACCCAGGTTCATTTCCCAGCATCCACTTGTCAGCTCACAGCCACCTGTTGACTCCAGTTCCAGGGAATCTCTTACCACTTCTTGACCTCCATGGACTGTGCATGCATACACATAAGTATGTATACACATAAAAACTTTCAATAACAAAGGTCTTATTTATGATCCTCAGCCCATCACTGGATAAATCAAGGTAAAGTTTTTGGGAGACCTGGTATTAGTTGGTGGGGTAAATCAGTTTATTTGCAGGTAAAGGCTTTGGATTTTAGACATGTAAAGCACAAAAGGTATTTCCTATAAGATTAGTTAAAAACTGACCATCAGGTTACAAAATATTGGCTTAAGTAAAGAAAGAAAATCAAACATATCTGCATAGTTGTGACTTGCTCATGTCATTTGAAGGTTCCTTGAAATAGAAGTCCTGAAGATACTTTGAAGGATAACAGCATTTAAGGAGTAAGCATTTACTCACCTGAAAGGTCCTCAAATAAGCTAAATACTTCATTACAGAATTTCCAGTTCTACTCTTGTCTTAGCTTGCTTTTCTTTCGCTGTGATAAGACATGATTTAAAAAAATGCATGTTGAGAAGGAAAGACTTTGTTTGGTCTTATTCTTAGTCTGCTGCCCAGGGAAGTCAGGGCAGGAACTGCAGCAGTGACTGTGGAGGAGGGCTGCCTACTGGCTTACCTTCCATGGCTTGCTCAGCTTACTTGTTCAACCCCGGGGCCTCCTACCCAAGGGTGGCTCCGCCCACACTGGGCTGGACCTTCCCACATGATTACTTGGTGGAAGTTGGAGTGGGGTTGCTGAGAGGCATAGCCTCTCTTCACTTACTGTAGTTTGTTCTTTACAATCGTAACTGTAGAGAGGCCATAGCCACTACTAGCTCTCTCCCCCTCCAAGTGGTCTTTAAATCATGTTGCATTGTGACTGACTTCAGATAAGATCATCTCCATAAAGCTCTCTGAATTATCTTCCATATTGAAAGTGAGTCTATGAGAATACAGAGATGTTTAAGTAGGGAAGACCCATTCCAAATGTGGGTGTTACCCCATCAGCTTGGGTCTTGAACTGACAAAAAAGGGGAGAGCAGAGGAGCATAGTTCATCTCCCAGTCCCTGACAGTGGGCACTTGTGACCAGCTGCCTCCTGCTCCCGCTCTCATGCCGTCTCTAAATGATGACCTGCATGGCTCGAACTGTAAACCCTGTGTAGCCCAACTGACCTGCAACTCAGAGATCTGCCTTCTTCTACCTCTAGAGTGCTGTTAAAGGTGTGTGCTACCATTGGCTAAAATCAGCTCTTTTCCCCTTCACCTACTTCCTGTAAGGATAATTGATCACAGCAGTGAGAACACTAACAGATAAACCTGAGCACTGATTTTGGCGTGTAGGGTTTAAAACCTTGTTCTGTATTGTATTTTATTTTATGTCTTCTGTACTCTGCTTTCATTTGCACATGAACAGTAGTTTTCTGGAAATGTGGAGGTTTTGAGAAGCTTATGATGTCCTCAATTGGAAGTTTGGTAGAGAGTCAGGATGTTTGGTAGAGTCTCTAGAACATGTCTTTAATCCCTATGTTCTAGAGACCAAGACTGAGGCAGACAGATCTCTATGAGCTGTTCTACCTAGGGAGTTCCGGGTCAGCTGGGGTTGTAAACTGAGACCCTGTCTAGAAAGAACCCCTTCCCCAAAAAGCTTGATAGAGTGGTTTTATGACAGGGCTGTGAGTATCATGTAAACATATTCCTTCCTTAATGCAGAGTTTGTGGCAGAGGCAGGAAAGACCTTGAGTGTGAAACAGTCTGAGCTATGTATTGAGAATCTATCAAAAATGAAGTAGTGACCAAAACAACAACAACAAAAACCACAGCAGCAAAAACTACAAACCAAACTTGGGAGGAACCGCTGAAGTTATTTGGTCAAATCTGTTAATTTTACTGATGAGGAACCTGAGAGTCAGAGAGATAAGTCTAGTTAGAGTAAGCATAGTACAAATGATTTCAAAGATCTCTGTTTGGGTGCAGATAACCAGTTATGCAAATATAAAGAAAACTAGGTTTTAAGTAGAGTGTTAGTTGACCATAATCTTATTTTAATCGTGTCAAAGCTGGCACAATTGCTGAATTAATCTTGAATTATAGTAATAAAGGTATCATGTCTAAAGAAGCAGACACTGGTGATTACTAAAAAGGCCACACCAGAGCTTTGTTGTATTTATGTGCTTAGCCCAGGATCCATTTTCAGAGGAACATTGACAGGCTGTAGCTTCTCTCCCACTTACACTCCTAAGGACTGTTGGAAGCTAGACACCCCCCCATACATGCTGCCATACTCATTGCAGCTGCTGATCGTTTTCTTAATGTAAAGTCTTTGCCTTCTTACCAAATAAAAGATGTTGACAACACCTTTACCTTCATAGAGGCCTGATTAGGTCATGGTAATTCGTATTTAAAGCTGGGAAGGCTGGAAGATGCTTCTTGTCACACTGTTGGAAAGTCAGGTTTCTAAACTTTCTTAAAAATGTCTGCTGTATTCTCTCCAAAGATGCTAGAGGGCTTAAATGATGGCGGGCTTCTATCTGTGCTAATAAGAACATGAAAATCTACAGCTATTAGTCACATTTAGCTTTGCTGTGGTCTTGGATGCCAGAGTGGTAGTTGTGGAAATGACTACGGGATGATACACCTGCTAGAAAATCAAAATCAAAAACACCAAAGCAGGGTCACTTGAAGCAGTCACAAGTAGGTTAGAAGAGCCTGCCTTGTCCTCTCCACAGCAGTCATTTGTCTTCAGTTCCATCTGAGGAAAGGAGCTGTTGTTTACTGAACACATATGACCTTACCTTACAGCCATGCCCTTGCCCCACTCAGCTGCAAAGACTGACCCACGAATGCAGTCTCATGTGACTGAGGAGTGACTGTAGAAGATAACACATTTCTCATGTGTATAATGCCCCAGACCCCAACAACAATAAAAGCCCCATTATTTTCTGCCTAATTTTCTTCTCTTAAGCCCCTGCTTACCCCATCAGGATCTGTTTATAGACCCACCTCTCCCTCCTGAGTGCTGGGATTAAAAGTATTTGCTACCATGTTCTTCTTAGGTTTCTTTTGTTTTTTAATTGTTTTGAGACTTTCTATTTTACATGTATGGTTATTTTGCCTTCATGTATGTCTGTGTACCATGTGCACACAGTACCCTTAGAGGCCAGAATTAAGTGTCACATTTCCTTGAAACTGGAGTTAGAGGTGATCATTTCATTGCTAATCACTATGTAGATGCTGGGAATTGAAACGAGTCTCCTGGAAGATTAACCACTGGTCGTCACTGCCGAGCCATCTCTATTTCTTCTTCTTCATTTTCCTGAGTTCTTTTTCTAGTGATTTCTCCAGTTTAATAGTCTATTCAGGAACTGTTTTCTGGTATAGAGGAGCCTGACTACTTCCATGCAGCATAGTAGATAATTTCTCGTGTTTTTTTAATCAATGTGCAATTTTGCTTTTGTCTGATAAATGATAAAATTAGATGTGTGCTAAACAATTGCTGAAAAATAGAAATATGTGTTTATTATTGATTTGTGTGTGTTTTTTACATAAATCTCTATGCAGGGGACCATGTAAAAATTTTTTGGGTGAAAAGAGCCTTGAATGGGAGTAAGGAAGGTTTTAAGAAGCTGTGTTCTAGACCAGCAGTTTTCAGCCTATGGGTCACATCGGATATCCTGCATATCAGATATTTACATTAAGATTCATGACAGTAGCAAAATTACAGTTAAGAAGTATCAATGAAATAATTTTATGATTGGGGTCATCACAACATGAGGAACTATGTTAAAGGGTCGTAGCATTAAGAAGCCTGAGAACCATGTTCTAGACCAACAGTAGTTAGTTAGCATTCTTCTTGGAGAAATTCAGTTTATTTGCTAAACATTTGTGGTAAGGATGTCCCTTGCTAACATGATTTGGTGCTAGCCTCCTGGGAAAATACCAGGTTTCCTTTGGCTCCCAGGAACTTAGCATCCAGTTGAGGAGTTAAAATATACACAAATTTAAGAGAGTGAGAAGTGCCACAGGGCCAGAGAGCCATAAAATGAACCAACCATCCAGCACTCAAAGAAGCCACTGTCTGTTCAGAGGGGAAGGAAACACAAATGTGAATAGATATTATCAGGAGGCTCTGGTTCTCATCGTGGCATTGAGTGTTAATGTCCTGGGGAGATTTTTAACTCAGTCATTTTGGGGTGGGGCAAGAAGCTGGTTTCTGATCTGCGCTGTGGTTTATAACATAAAGAGATTCTTGTATTTTCTTCTCAGAAACAGGTTTTCTCTTTATTTCTGCATATTCTGTTTCATTTTTGACATAAAAGTTGTATGTATTTATTCATAGGGTCATATATAGTGTTGCCCTGCATGTGTGCAATATACAACATTCAAATAAGAGTAAACACATTTTCTCAGATAGTACCCTTGGTGATGAAGCCATTTAAAATCCTTTCATCCAACTTTTTTAAATCATACAGTACATAGTCATGATCTGTATCTACCTTGCTGTGCAAGAGAACCCAGAACTTCTCTTAGCTAACTGTGACTTAGTGCCCATTGATCAACCTTCTCCATCTTTCCCTCCTTCGAACCTTCCCCAGCTTCTGGTAACCATTTCTCTCCTCTCCGCTTTTGTGAGAACAGCGGATTGCACTTGTAGCTGAGGTGGCTTTTGTGGTATTCCTCCCCCCTCCCCCATACTATGCTCAGAAGTGGAAATATTGAACCAGTGGGAGGGGTTCTTTTCTCATTCTTCTTACTTAGATCTGTTAATGTAATCTGTGACTAAGTTGGCAGACTTCCCAGTGTAGAAGTCAATTCAATCTCAACTGCAGTTAATTGTAGAACCTAGTGAAATAGGTTTCATTTATAATGGCTTGATTTGGACTAAAGTTTTACATTTAATAGCAGGGCCTCATCATATTCTGTTAAGCCTCATTAATTTGAAACCTGTAATGTAAATTTGTAGTTTATATTTGGAGGCATGCTGACTTAAAGTTTAATACATAATAAAGGTGCCATTGTTTGTTTCAGTGTGCTAATTACATGCTTTTAACAGTCATGGAAGAACAGACTTAACTTTGGGCGTTGTTTTACTGGCTCCTAGTTTCAAGCTAATACTTTCACTAAACTAGTAAATATTTATGTTCATAAGCTTGTTACTAAATGATCTTTCTCTAGCAGTCAGATTAGTTGAGGTTGTAAACTGTAATTGTTGTAATGAAATGTGCTGATATTTTCTCTTGAACTATAGAAAGAACATTTCTCATGTGAGAGGATTGTGAGTGACTGTGGGTGGGTCTGTTTCTTAAAAGCTCCATGTTCTAGTCATGGAATCAGCCAGCTGTATATTTAGGCTGTCCTAAAGTGTAGTCATTGAAGCGATCCTGTGCATGTCTAAATTCTGAGTTACTACACACAATTTATGTTTTAAAATACTCTGTAGGTAGTGAGAAAGCCAAGTAAGTTGATAAAATTTCTGTTACCTGACCAAGCTGTAGTGTAAAGGATAGAACTGCTTGTGATTTGTTCTGTTTACAAAGACTCAGAGTAAGAGATGCCACTTGTTTATGATACAGATGAAAACTGGAATTATGGATGTGCTGTGTGTTGCTTAAAAAAATGACTAAATTTCATCCTAAGGCTAAGTTTAGGAGAGAGGTTTTCTGCCCCCCCCCACATTGGGATTTTGTTTTACTATTAATTTTTTGTGATTCTCATAGTTGTACCCAAGCTTTGTGTGTATTAGGTAGTAAGCTGTCTGCACGCATCTGTATTCTTGAGATAATTTTGTTGGGTTTTTTTTTGAGGAGTGAATTGAATATTACAATCAGATTAGTTCTGATTTCTTCCTTTCGTGAGATTATGCACTTTAGCCCATGTACAATAGGAAACAGCCCTCTCTTCCAGTTACCTCAGTTCATGCTGACCTCATTCCTAGCAGCCTGACTTTATGGTTAATTTTGGCTACAGATTCCTGCCTACTTTTTATCTTCTCTAAAAAATTTATTTCTTTTCAATGCAGGGGAAAATGTAAAGCTTTACATGTTTGTTCTGGATTATCTTTCCTCTTATTTTCAGAACCCTTTGAGGTCTTCATTCCTTCCCCGGTCTTAAAGAAATGGTGATTGCATCTGAGGCTAGATAAAAACATTTGTGTGTGTGCTCACACATTTGTGGCCTGATGTGTAAATGATAAGAGAATACACTGACTTCCCTTTGAGGACATCACCCAGCAGTTCACTGACGATGAGACACTGCTGTGGCTGCCTTAGTAATCTGGAAGAGGTCTAGATAAAAAAACTCAGGGAGACCAGGGAAAACTTGGCTTTCTCCCATTAAGGGAAGACTTCTGTTTTATTATTAATGTGGTAGGGGAGGAGAGAACAGAGCAGGGGTGGCTGTGTGCAAACAATGCCACAGTGAGCACAGTATGGCGGCCAAAGATTGGGAGTTGGCTGGTTCTTGGGATTGAACTCAGGTTGTCAGGCTTGTGTGGCAAGCGGCAAGCGTTCTTAATCACTGAGCCATTTTGCTGTACTCAAAATTTATTTTCCCATGGGGGTGGGGAGACAAAAACAACAAAACTTAGGTAGATTTAAAACTCATCACAGCACTGGTTTTCACTCATTCTGCAAAATTGGACTTTGATTAGACTAATAATAAGGTGAGAAACCATTCACAATCTTACAGTGTTGCTCCGAACTGAGTTTCAGTGTTTGCAAGCATACAGAAAACCATTGAGAGGCACTATTAACATGTCTTACTGTAGTTTTCTTTACTGTGCTTAATAATGGTCACCGTAGTATTTTGAAAAATGGTGGACGATGTAGTTGCCTACTGTCTCTCCCCTTGCCACATCCAATTATATAGGTAGATAATAAATAAAAGTTTGGAAAATACGTTAAGACAGGTATGGTGCTCTAAACTTTTAATCCCAGCACTCCAGAAGGCAGAGGCAGGAGGATCTCTGAGATCAAGGCCAGCCTGGTCTACAGAGTTAAGTTCCAGGACTGGTAGGGCTACATAGAAGGTCTCTTGTCTTAACCCCCCAAAACCAAATAAACAGAAAACCAAGAAACCAACAGACACACGCACACCCAAATCTACAAAAGTATAACCAATAGTTAAATCTTGGAGAGAGAACATGATTATTTTCTTTTACATAGTTGAGAAAATCAGGTGGTATATGCATAATTTCTTTAACACTGATTCCATGTTACAAAGTATTTTTTAAATATATTAAGTGTGTGTTCTATTGGAGTGATCAGTTTAGATAGATATTTTTATTAGACAGTAAAGCTTCTCCCCTCCCACAAACAAACCACCAATTCAAATAATATTTCTTTACAGTAAAATAAAATTACTGTTTACACGGTTGAATATTTGCTTTTTTGTTTGTTTTGGTTTGTTTTTTTGAGACAGGCTTTCTCAGTATATCCCTGGTTGTCATGGAATTCACTCTGTACACCAGTTTGGTCTTAAACTCAGAGATCCGCCTGCCTCTGCCTCCTGAGTACTGGGATTAAAGGCCTACACCACCACCGCCTGGCAAATATTTGCCTTTTGTGGGGCACTCAGGGCATTATGTACCCCAGGTTGGCCTAAGATGGGCTAAGTATCTGAAGATAACCTTGAACTTCTGATCCTCCTGCTTGGACCCTCTGTGTGTCACAGTTTTGGGATTAGTGTGGTGGAGCCCAGGACTTCCTGCATACTAGACAGGTACTTTGCCAACTGCTTCCCCGGATCACAAGTTTTAGGTACTCCCAGATGTCTAGTATATTATCCCATTACATTTTACCCATAGCTTATGAACATTTATGTTTCATGTCTATTTTCTGAAGAGGTAAGTTCTTGCTTTGCTACATCTTTATCAACAATGGAAGTTTTGCTTTCCTACCCTGTCTTAATTTGTAGGTGTTTTGAAAAGATACCATCTCAGATGCAATGAGATTATGCATCATTTTAAAATGTTACTTTTATCTTGTCAGTCCATGGGCTCTTTAACCTTAAGTTTTGGCCCGAATCAAATTCTTAGAACCCCGATTATCCCTTATATTACTGGTTAAGCTTCCTAAGCATGGGTGAGTTTGTATTACATTAATGTGGTTTAATTAAGAAGAGGTTGTCAGTAAACTGAACAAGGACTTTCCTGTGAAAGAAATAGAATGCTCAAAATTCTCTCTCTGTGTGTGTGTGTGTGTGTGTGTGTGTGCATGTGTGTGTGTTGTTTGTTCTGTCATTAATGTATTTAGTAATTATATTAGCTAAACCAGTTTGCATCCAGAAGAACCAGTCAGGATGTCTGTGCCCTTTCCTTCCCTCAAACACCTTGGTCTTCCTACTTTGACTTTTCTTTTGACCACAATTAGCAGGTTCCCAGATGTGATGGTTAGCGTTTAATGGCCAGCCTGGCAAAATCTAGAATCATCTGGGAGAAGGGCCTTTGGGCATGCCTGAGGGGGATTTTCTTAATTACACTAATTGATGAGGAAAAATCCATTTTTTACTTTATTGTAGGCCCTATCATTCATTCCCTGGACAGAATCCTGGGTCTTATAAAGGGGAAAGTATTCTTAGTGCTAGCTTGCATACTTGCATTCTTCTGTTTCTTGACTAAATATTGTGTGACCAGCCATGTTTGAGTTCCTGCTGCCTTGATTTCCCCACCCATAATAGATTCTAGCCACAAGGGGCCTGATCTTGATACTGAAGAGCTAATGTAAAAATCACGTCAGTCTGGTCCTGTGCCTTCCCTCTCCCCTGCAACTTACTCCCACTTTTGAATATGAATATTATGCTTCCCAGGTTGGTTTCTTGAACTTAGAGGCATAAGCTATCCTGTACCCAGGAAGATAGGTCTGTATATTTGTATTGCCACAACTGGCTCTGATGTTAGCTTTTTTTCTTCATCAGTAGAATGTGTAAAAGAATTTAGCTTCCATAGATGAATTAATCTTGTATCATCCACCTCACCCCCAACTGTCCTTTGAGACCAGGGTCTTGATGTATAGTTCTAGCTGGCCTGGAACTTGTAATTTTGTTTCAACACCAGAGTGTTAGGACTATATGCGTGAGCTAACATGTCCTGACTGAATATTTATTTAGGACGTCTTTATTTGAGATTAGTCAGGTATCACAGAGAGAGAGAGCAGAGTCTAAACGGTTTCAAAAGATGTCACCACGGTCTGCTTTTTCAGAGTTACTTTTATCATATATGACATTTGAAGAAGTTCAGTTGGATCTTTTTCCTAACCTATACATACCAAGGTAGTCATTTAGGAGCATTTAGGAGCTAGGGATTGTTTGAGAATAACCTAATGTGATTGCATTTTCTTTTTGTAGATAGGAAGTGGTTGGGGAGATTGGGTTAGCATTTAAAAGCACTGGTTTCTCTTCCAGAGGACTTGGGTTTGATCCCCAGCATCAGTGTGGCTGATCACAATTATCTTGTAACTTTAGTTTCAGGGGATTTGATGCCCTCTTCTGGCCTCCGCAGGCACCAGTCACACATGTAGTGCACAGAGATGTATACAGGCAAAACACCCACACACATAAAGTAAATAAAAGTAACAATTATGAGGTTATTTAAACCATGCAAGTAGGTTTCACCAAAGGTGTTGCTTTATCAATTGTAAGCACCAACTGTTTGACAAGAGAACCTGTACAATACATACTGAACCCAAGGGCAACGATCTGGTTTCGCTTCAGATTTTTGTGTTAATTAAAAAAAAACAGAGAAATTGCTGAATTAAACTGCCAACGTGGTTATGAATTTTATATTCCCACTATGAGTTCTATAAGCATTCTGTTTCTGGAGTTTTGTCTATTTCATTACAGCCACTAATGGTGTTCAGCATTCTTCCTGTGCTCATTTGCCATTTTTTCTCTAGTAAAGTGTCTTCAAATTTTGCTTATTAAATTCTGCTTTTGTTTATTGAGTTATAAAATTTTTATGTATTCTGAGGGAGCCTATGAGATGTCTCCTTGGGTAAAGATGCTTGCTGCCAAGCCTGACAATCAGAGTTCAAGTCCCACATGGTAGAAGTGAGAACCAATTCCACACAGGGGCCATGCCCTGCTTGTGCCTACATACACACCAAAATGATTTATAAAAATTTAATGTAGTAAAACATAATTCTTAATATATTGTGGATATGTCTTTTATATGATTTGAAATATTTTATCCTAGTCTATGGCTTGTTTTTATTTTCTTTAAAAACTAATCTTCTGCATATGAGTATTTTGACTCTGTGTTTGTGCACTGCTTGTGTGCCTAGTACCTGCAGTAGAGGGTCTCAGATCCTCTAGAACTAGAACTTCAGGTGGTCATGAGATACCACCTGGGTTCTGGAAGAGAGATATGTTGTATTTGGTGTCTTAGATCTTCATCTTAGTGAAGATTTCAAAGTTTTCCCCATGTCTTTTCTCTAGAAGTATTAGTTTTTATGCTTATGCCTGTGATTTATATTTGTTTTAATTTTCATCAGCTAAAGCTAAATTTAGTTGGTGTTGGCACTGACCTCCACCCTAAATATGTCCATGCTTGGTAAGCACAGCACTAACTACTGAGCTATACCCACACCTTCAGTTCTTTTCTTAAAAGATGTGTATCTGCTTGTTCTGGCGCCACCTGCTGAAAAATCTCTTAAAAAGTTGCTTTTCTTTTGATCTGTATTATTCTGTTTTATATACGCTGATCAGAAGGCTTCAGTTTTTCACTGAGTTGGGGAAGGAAAATGAGAGAGGGTTTGTCTTGGGTCTTGGCCTCATTACTCAAAGCACTTGTATTATAGTTCTCTTAGCTTTGATGCTTTGCCTTTTCCAAGGGACCCACAGAGTCTTTTGTAAGCAAGGAGTTCAAACTTGGCTTTGTAAGAAGCTGCTCTGTTCCCCTCTCCACAAAAGGTGATTATGAAATCTTATTTTTACACACAGGGGTGGGTAAGCCTAGGGCAGTGGAAGCTGACTTGCTGAACATTAATGGTTCCAGTATGAGAGTGGTGAAACCCTTAAAACATTTTTGTTTAGCTATATAAAGTAAAACATCCTTATTGTGGAAAGTCTTGGAGATTACCCAGAGTCTGAAGAACAAGTCTTTCTTCCTTTATCATCGCCATGCTGTTTTGGCATAGCAGTAGTTGTGAGTTTTATGTGCTTGATATAGGAACAGATTTGGGGTCAATATGCTTTTGGGAAACAGTATTTGGGTTTTTGATGGATTTGGCTCTGTTTTTTTTCATTTCTTAGAAGATTGGAAACTAGTACCTGACAGAAATTTACGGTGATATCAAGGCTTGTGTTCCCAGGGCTCTAGGGACTATTACAATTCCATTAGAAAAACATTAAAATTATTTCCACTTCTATGCTTACTTCCTTCCTCCTTCTACAGACAGGTTTGAGTTAAATAACTTGCCTAATGTTTTTAAGCCAGTGTGGGACAGATCTGAAAACCAGGAGTAAAACTTGAACATTTTCTTTCTTTCTTTTTTCCTGTTTGAAAGAGAGTGAAAGCAGAAAGGATGAAGCAGTTCTCCTTGTGCCTTCCTGGCTCCTGCGTCTTCTTTGTGTCCTCTGCAGGAACTGGAGGCTTCTAGCTCACCCGGTCCTGACCAGATTAGGACTTGTTTCTCTTTCTGTGCTGTGCTTTCAGCACAGAGACCCCTCCATGCCTCTAGCTTTGCTGAGTACCCTTAGCTGAATAATAAGAAAGGGCAGGTTGGATTTTCTAGTAAGGACCATTTTTAAACTTTTTAAAATGGGAAATAAAGTTATTTTCATATAATATACTGACAGTTCCCTTCCCTCATCTCTTCCCAGATTCTCCCTACCTTCCTACTCCTTCATCCCCATGCATTCTATCTTTTAAGAAAAGAGACAGGAAACAGAACAAAACAGATGAACAATAATAAAGCAGAATGAAAATGAACAAACAACAACAAAAAGAGCACAAGAAATATGTATACGCGTAGACACACACACTCACTCATAAAAATACAAAACCAGAAGCCATAATATACAAGGAAAAGACGAGTACGTTTTCTTTTAAAAAAAAAAAAGCAAAGCCCAGACAAAACAATATGAGTTGAAATCGGAAAAAGAAAATCTCCAGTAAAAACCATTGAGTTCCTTTTGTGTTGGCTGCTGCTGAGCATGGGGCCTGCCCTTAAGTGTGGTTTGTCTCCAGTGAGACTCCCATGGAGAAAGGAATTTTTCCTTTGAGAGTGCTTGTTAATTCTTGGCTGGGGATGGGAGCTCTTGTCCACAGCCCATCTTGGTGCTAGGACCCTGTCTGTTTGCACCTGTGCAGACCCTCTGCATGCTCTCTCAGTCTCTGTGATGACTCTGGATGGCACTGTTTCCTTGGTTTCATTCACTCCCTCAGACTCTTAACAGTCTTCCTGCTGCCTCTTCCTCATCGTTCCCTGAGCCCTCAGAAGGAAACCAAATACTGGGTTAGGGATGGTAGCTTGTGTCCATTTCCCTCTCAGTGCTGGGACCCCATCTGGCTTAGACCTGTACAGGCCGTGTGTATGATGCCACAGTCTCTGTGAATTCATATGTGTGTCAGTCCTTTTGTGTCCAGAAGGCCTTGTTTTCCTTGGTGTCTTCCAATCTCTACTGTCTCTTACAATGTTTCTTTCCACTTCTCTTCCACGGAGTTCCCAGAGTCCTAAGAGGAAGGACTAGAGATGAAGACATCCTATTCAGGACTCACTCTCTATACCTTGTCCACTTGTGGTCTCTGTATTTGCTACCATCTACTGCATCATCAGCTTCTCTGACGATGACTGAGTGGCTATAGCAGAATGCTGTTACCAGTCATTTTATTGGTGTATTTTCTTAGCATAACAGTAGTATTTGGCTTTCCAATAGATCTGTGATCTATCTAGACTCAGATGCTTGGTCACTTGAGCCGTACCAGGCATTGGTTCCCTTTCATGGAGAGGGCCTTACATCCAGTCAGACAGTGGTTGATTACTCTTAGAACTTTTGTGCCAATATTGGACCAGTGTTTTATGCAGGCAAGATAGCATTGTAGAGCAGAGGTTTTGTAGAAGGGTTGGTGTTTATCTTTCTCCTCTGTAGCTTGCAGAGTACTTTGCAGTACCATGAACACCAATTAGTAAGAAGGCCCTAGTTAGGCACCAGCTTGCTTTCTCCGTGTTCAGTGAGACATATAGGTGTCGTTTTCAGCAATAGGGCCTTACCGTCAGTTTGTAGAGTACAACCAATAACCTTGGCAGTAGCCCGAATCATTTGGGTGTTTCCATGGGACACCTTTGCCCTATAGCTCAATTAGTTATAACCTATTCCTGTCAAGGAGGTTTTGCTTGGTGGTGAAAAATATCTACTTGGGGCTTTGTCTTCCTCATTATTTGATGATTTCATTTGGATTTCTTTCATATATGTTTGCATGTTAAGCTTCTACTGTAGTAGGTTTCTGTAAGACCCCCTCAATGGCCTTTATTTAGTATTGCCAGCTGTTCCCCATATTCTCCCCCTTATCCTCTTTCCCTCCCCATTTAATCCTCCCTTTCTAGTCCTCCCCATTTTTAATCTATCTGTATATTCTATCCTTCCATCCTCACTAGTTAAGTAAGGAACATTTGTTGAGTTGGGTTGGTTTCATCAGCATTCCTGATTTATTAAGCATCATCTGAGGGTTTTGGCTGTTAGGATTCCTACCTATTTAAAAAGATCCTTTCATAGTCTGTTACCATTCCTTATTGTTCATGATAGTATCAGAAATAAAGTTGTGATGTGGTGTTCAGAGTATCTGCCTGGGGGACAATTATTTAAAGAGCCTCAGATCCTCCAACTGTGCTAGGAAGGAGAGGGAGGAACCAATGGGGATAGGTAGACAGAGATATTTATGATTCTGTAACTTCATTTTCCCTTCATTGAATCAGTATTTATGACTTTCAGGGCCTGCTCCACAGCCAGAACTTTCCACTGACTGCTTGCTTGCTCAGCTTATCAAGTAACACAGCTTATCGTATGTTTGTTTATCTTGTTGTCATAGTATCCATCTTGAAGACAGAAAGGTGGTTGTGTTTGTGTAGGAATCCAAGGTTTTCCCCTCAGTTGACATTTGCTGGTAGAAATCTTTCTCAGTGATTCAGGCTAAGACTTGAGGCTGTGAGCACAAAGGGAGAGAGAGGGTATGTCTGGACTCTGGACAGTTAGAGAGTTCTTAATATTAACCCATTCTGTTAATCGCTAAACTTTTTTGTGTGGTGATTAGGTCCTTCCACTGAAGCTAGTTACTTGTTATAGGAATTGTAATTATTCCTGGCAGATACTCATGGACTAAATGTTAGGATTTGGTCTACAATGGAGTGCTTCACTGGGACAGCAGGCCTATACAAACAGAATTTAAAAACACACCTTACAGTGCTGGTTTTGCTACATTTAGCAAAGATAGTTTATAAAATTCAAAAATGAAATCATAAAGATCAATTTTTGATCTTATTGCTAGTAAGTCTTTGACTTAGTTGCAGAAATAAACTCAAGTAAAATCACTACTTTGTGTTTTTTTTTCATATGTAGAGAAAGATGAAGGAAACATTTGCTGATCTGGTAAATTATCAGCATACAAAATATAATGTCCTCCAGTGGCGGCGGTGCACACCTTTAATTCCAGCACTCGAGAGGTAGAGGCATGTGGATCTCTGTGAGTTAAAGGCCAGCCTGGGCTACAAGAGCTAGTTCCAGGACAGGTTCCAAAGCCACAGAGAAACTCTGTCTTAAAAAACCAAACCAAACAAAATATATATAATGTCCTTAGAATGTGTAAGGAGAGCTACAAATCAGTATTAAGAATGGGATTGTAGGGGGCTGGAGAGATGGCTTAGTGGTTAAGAGCACTGGCTGCTCTCCCAGAGGTCCTGAGTTCAATTCCCAGCA
>LOJH01004726.1:26600-64607 GCA_001685095.1 Ellobius talpinus | reverse complement strand
TGGAGTGTGTTGTGTGCACTGTCCTCTCCTGTACATTGTATGGAGTGTGTTGTGTGCACTGCCCTCTCCTGTTCCCCTACTGTCAGATAAGCTGGAGCTTGTGAGCACGCTGGGAGCTAGGGGTTTCTTAGAGACACTCAGAGTATCTGACATTAGCAAAGAAAACTTTAATTCTTGACCGATCATAGGCCGTTACTGCTTATTTATGCTTAGCCTACTTCATTTTGTATGTCCATTTATGCTGTCTAACATAGCATCTGATGGCTCAAAGTGCAATGAATACAACAGGCTTGTTTTGTGTCCTCCTGAGGGAAGCTTTTTCTTGGATTTTATAGCGAAGTTAGATCAGTAGCCATCAGTGGGAGGAAGACAGTTCTAAGAGACACTGTTCTACATGGACATGTGACAAAGAAGGCTCCGATGGCAGCCAGGCTGGAGCTGATCTGAGGGACTCCACGAGTTAAGGATAATGATAGTTAGATTTGTGTGAGTGAGAGCCAAAGAGAGGAGAGTAGAGGATTCCAGACCAAGGAGACCCTGGAATGCGAGGGGCTGGGTCACCAAGGCCTCTGGGAGGAGAGCAGACGCTGGAGCTGAGAGACAAGCTGTAACTTTATAGCTCTCAGAAGGTGCGCACACTTTTTCAGAAACAAAAGACGCTGCTTGATTTCTAAACTTAGACTAGAATTATAAGATTGATTCCCCCATTTTGATAAAATATTGCAATCTAACTTTCAATTACTTGAGGTATTTTAGAAAAAAACAATTGTTGCCACTTGGTGGCAGTACATGGCTTACAAATGAATTTAGATAGTGATGATAGCTGTACATGGTCGGTCACATGATTACATTCAGGGAAGAAACTGTTTATGATGAGAAACTTGATGTTGTTTTGGTTCTTGTTTTTAAATAAGATAATTACTGGCATTCTAGAATAGGGTTTTACTAAGATTCCATAAAATAATCCAAGTGGGTAGGGAAGTATGCAGTTTTTTTTTGCAAGAAACCTCCATTAGTTCAGATACTATTTATCATTCAGCCTTAGTAATTTTTATATTAGAAAATATATTAGTAATATTTTTAAAGTGAGCATTTTATTTTTTTATGAAGCTAAGAAACACTTATTTTTTAGGTGATCAAGGTAAGAATATTTAGAAAACAAAGAACTAAATATTCTTGATGAAGTCCTACAGCATATTAAAGGCTCTAGTAATGATCTCTAAAATCTTTTATTTTCTGTGTTTAGGCAAAGTGTAGTTGAAGTGTGAGAAGTGAATTGTATTTCCAGACATACTTTTACTCCCAACAAAAGACATATATAGCTATAATAAAGTGTTGTGGTGTATTGTTCAGCACACAGTGTGACACACACAGGCCACAGGACAGGACACCACATCCCGGAGCGCCCTGCGTTTGTTCCTCTCCCAGTCCCTAGGCCTTTCTTTCAGAGTACTTGAGAGAAGTCAGCTCTTTCTGCCTGGCGCACAGTGCTCCTGGGCATAGAATTGCACACTCTCCTATCACTGGATTCCTTTCATCAACAGTGTGTGTGTGGGGGTCTGTGGATTTGTCAAGTGTAGCAGCGCTTCACCTGGAGTTAGTACACTGCTTGGTCTGCAGACCTCTTTAATTCTGGTTCACCTGGAGGTCTTGTCTCCTGATTGGGCACCCTGCCTGAGTGTACTATTTGCTCAATTAGCTATTCTCTTTTGTGAAACCTTCCTATTGTATGTGCATTTAAAAAAATTGTGTGTATGTGTGTGTGCATGTGTGTACTGTACAAATACCCAGGGAAGCCAGAAGAGGTGATCAGATCCCTTGGAATTGGAGTTAGTTAATAGACAGTTGTGAGCTGTCCTGTGTGGGTACTGGGAACTAAACTCGGGCTCAGCAGGAACTGTTGAGCCATTCCTCCAGCCCCTTTGCTTCTGCTTTAGTTACGATTAATCTTCCCTTTTCTTCGTTAGTCTTCTGCCGCTTTCATAAGCTTGCTTCTAGATTGAACTGCTCTTATATTTCCTACAAAAACATAACCATGGTCTGCTTTCATTGTATCCCCATCCCTTTGTGAAACAGAGGCCTTAACCTTAGTGTAGTCCAGGCGGTCTTCGCTTTGCTTTCTAGCCAGGCTTCTTGTGCTCTGTGTTTTTTTTTTTTTTCTGTTTTAAGGATGTGGTTCTCAACTGCAGGTATTTCTCTGTCTTTAATCCCACATCTCTGACTTGGCAGTGCTTGGAGACATTTTTTGTTTCCATAGCTGAATGGCTAGAGTTCTTTGGCATCCCGTGCACTGGGCTAGGAATGCCACCCAGTAGCTAGTCTACCAAATGCTAAGCACCTACACATGGGGGAGTCATCTAGCCAATGCCATTAGCAGTTGTTTGAGAAACTGTCTTAGCAGCTTTATTGTTTGGCCAGAACTGATTTTTATATACCATGTCACCTTTTGATATGAATATACATTTTATGTGTGTAAAAGACTGCGCTGATAATGTGTCACGTTGTCATAAATAAGGTGACCATACATACACATGTGGATCTGGTTCTGTGTTTACCTTGGATCAGTTTGTCCTGGTACCAGTGCCACATCACAAAGGTCTCACAGACGAGGGTGTTGTCCTGTTTTGTTCTTTGCACTTGCATGAATGTTTGCTTACATTGTCAGTTTGATAAAAATTGAATGTATTCACTCCTGTGATGTAGAGTCAGTGTCTTCATGATATGGTATTAAGTTGTTCAGTTTTTATGAATGTCATTTTTATTTGTTTAAATCAGTGAGTCTCAGATTATTTGTTCTTAAGTCTCTTTAAGCTCTGGTTGGTTTATGAGATTGTGTTGGTGTTTCTGCACCTCGGTACAGTTGACATTTCAGGCCAAGTAGCATAAGGTGTTTGTGTCTTGAAAAATGCTTAGCGGCTTAGCTGTCCACACCGTGCTCACCCAGTGCGACAGCCAAGGTGTCCCCACGCGATTGAAATTGATGGCTGTTATATTCGAATGTGAGCAGAAACCACATTCTTCTTTCTTTCTTTTAAGATAGTATTTTGAAACACATTAGCATAAATGGTGCAGTTTTATAAAATATACTTTCTAGATTGTAATTTAGTAAGAAGAGTAGCATTATTTTACATTTTGAAAAATCTTTTAAATGTCTTAATTGAAGCTTTATGTATTCTTATACCTGCTTTTTATTTTACTATGTTGGGTTATTACAAGTCATACAGCCTTTGTGAAGTTCCCTTAGACACTTAGGAGAGAGTGAGAGTGGAAAAGGCAAGGAAGGTGTTGGTACGAAAACTGCTTTAATTTTGAGGACTCTGCAGAGCCTCAGGATCCCCAGTGGTCCTCAGAGCGCACTTTTGAAACTTACCCTTGAGGGTTACAAATGCATTCTTCTCTGTAAGGTTTTAATTTAATTAAGTTATTTTAATGTTTTAATATTTTTAGAGAACGCAAGGATCTAAAATACTTTCCTAGCATTTCTTTTCCTTCCTCCTTACTCAGCATTTGCATTGTGGTCCTGTTTTAACTTGATATGTTTAGTCATCAAGGAAGTAGTAGGATCTCTCTCTCTCTCTCTTAATTAACCCATTGTCTTAGTCGGTTTTTGTGCTGCTGTGACAGAGAATCCCAGGTTGGTTCATGAACAGAGATCTATTTGGCAACAGAGACTAGGTATGCCAAAACTTAGGTTGCTTGCTTTTGTTGTGTGCCTTATGGTGTAACCAACTCAAGCTCATATGGGGAAAGGGAACAGTGCCCTGACCTCTGCCTTAGAATCTACCCACTCCCAAGATAACTCGGTGTTGTTGCCATTTATGCATCTGGTCCTCACTGCTTAATCTTTTCTCTTATTGCCCACTTCCCAATGCTGTTGTGTGAGAAATCAAGTTTCTGACACATGAGCTGAGGGGACACACTCAAGCCACCCACATATCTAGCAGTTTCAAATCCCTGTTTAAAATGTAGTCCTGTGTCTTCAGTTCTCTGCGGGCAGTCTTTCCTGTTTGGAGCTCTGAGAAGTTCTTCCATTCCTCTTCTCTCCTGTCCCAATTCCAGGTTTCTTTTTCTTCTCTTTGTGCTGGAGGCTGGACCCTAGGGTCCTGCGCATACCAGGCAGACACTTGCCTCTAAGCTCTACCCCCTTGTCCGACTGTTCCTAGCATTTATTTTACTAGGATCTTAGTCCTTTGTCCTGGCTTCTGTTGTTTCTGTTGAGAACTTTCTAGCCAGAAAGAGAGGCAAAACCCAACTGAAAATAGTTTTTGCTGTGTCAGTGAGAAAGACCATGCACTTTGGGGACCCCTGGGTCACCTTGTTAATTTCACATTACAAAGAACCTATTATGTGACTTGCTGTTTGCTAGGTGATTCTGGAGAGATTTAGGAAGTAAGAATTTCTTCTGCATTGGTATTGACAGAATAAATCATGTTTTATGATTGTTCTTTTATTTAAAAATTGAAATGAAATTCACAAACATAATTAACCGTTTTTAATGTATGATTCTTTGTGTGGTGTCTTCACATTGTGGGGCAGCCATTAGCTTATAGTATCTAAATTGTTTGGTCATCCATAAAATGTATACCTGTTACATAATCATTTCTTAGTCTTCTCTTCCTTCATTACCTGGTATAGTTACTCTGTCTCAGGATAAATTTGCCTTTTCTGGATATTTTATAAAGTCAGAGTTAATGACCTTTTGTGATTCGGTACTTTTCGTTGGCATATTGATCCAAATTGTAGCTTGCATTTGTTTGTCTCTGAGGTTGAATAGCATTCCATTGTCTGGGCATGGCACATCATCCATGTATCTATCACTTGCTGGCCTGTGGAAACCCCATCTGTAAATGTTTCAATATAAGCTGCTCTGTGAGCCAGGTCTGGTGGTACAACTTGTAATACTAGCTAAACATGAGGGTCCTAAGTTAGAGGACTTCCTGGACTGCCACGTGGGCAGAGGGCCAGCCCAGGCAGCTCTGTGGGACCCTTTTCTCAATGACTAAAGAGGCTGGGATATTATCTAGTTCAGCATATAGTGATATTATCTAGTTCAGCATATAGTGATATTACCTAGTTCAGCATATAGTGATATTATCTAGTTCAGCATATAGTATTTGCCTAATATGTATTAAGCTCCGGGTTTGGTTGCCAGCATTAAAAAACATAATCTCTTTGGAGGTAAGTTTTCGTTTTTGCTGAATGTATTATCTAGGTGTTGAACTGGATTACATGGGTCTATTTAGTCCTTTCTGAACTGCCAAGCTTGCTATCTGCAGATGGTCACTTCGCTTTCTTATCAGTGTTTGAGAGTCTGTGCTGGCTGTTTTCTAGTGTGTCGTGAAAGCTAAGGATCTTATGAGTATGAAGAATTATCTTTTTGAGGCTTTGATTTTTATTTCATTAGTGACCATAAAGTGAAACATTTTTCCGTTGAGGTTTGCCTATTTGTAGATCTTCTTTAAAGACAATTTGATCAGGTTGTTACAGGTTGTCTTTCTTGTTGACCTGTTTCTATATCGTGATTGAATATTTAACATTTATCTAATACATTTAAATAACACTGCTTGATATACAGGCCATTCAGTCATTCATCCTTTCGTTTTCAAGACAGGGCTCTTCTCTCTGTAGCCTTGGCTGTTTTGGAACTCACTCTGTTGACCAAGCTGGCCTCAAATTTAGAGATCTCAGGCCTGCCTCTGCCTCCTGAGTGTGGGACTACAGATGGGTGCCCTGCACAGATCTTTTATTTTGATAAAGCCCATATTGTTATTGTGCCCCATGATTTTGATGCCAAAGAATCCATATTTCATGCCGTCTTCTGGAACCTTTACAAATTGAACTTTTTTGGGTGTTTGTTTGTTTTTAGAGATAGGGTCTTACTGTACAGCCCTGTTAACCTAAAGCTCACTGTGTATACCAGGCTGGCCTTGGACTCATAGAGTCCTGCCTCTACCTTCTGAGTACTGGATTTTCAGATTGTTGATTGTTTTTGTTTTAATTTCTGATTTCTGACCTGGTTCAAAAGACAGTTCTTTCCCTGTGGAGTAATCTTTATACCGTGTTGACAGTTGGCCTGCCGTAAATGATTGATTGATTGGTGGACTCTGAAATACATCCCATCGGCCTATACACCTGCCTTTCTGCCACTTGCTACTATAATTTTATAGTAGGTTGAAATCAGGAAGCACCTCACTTGTCTTTTTATACTAGTTTTACTATTTAGGATACTTTGCAATTTTTTATGAATTGAAGACCAGCTGAAATGAGAACATTTCTGCCAGAGAGTCTCATAAATACACAAAATGTATTTTGATCATAATACTCTCCTCCTCCTTATAACTCCTAGATCCACCCCCACTGAATCTGGTTTGAGCTGCCCATATATTCAAGAGTGTGAGGTCATTCATTTACCATGATCCACCTGCCAGGGCCCACCTGTTTAAAGAAAATTGACTCTTCTCACAGAAGCCGTCATCTGTCGAGACCCTTCAGCGTAACTGCTGACTAGCTTGTCTCGTACCGGTCTTGTGCAGGCAGTTCATGAGTACAGTGGTCCTCTCTCCCTGACTCATGGCACGGTTAAGTAAGTGGTGGTGATGACGTGGGTGTTCTGTCTGTGGCTGAACGCTCACAGACGCTGATTCTCACACTCTGAGCACTTGTGAGTTTCTCTGTCAGCCCCCATCTACTTGGAGAGCTGCTCTAATCTATGAGTACAGAGATAACTTTTAGAGGACAGCCTGATACTATGTCTGTTTAGCAGAACAATAATAGTGAATTCAGTCCTGGGGCCTGTCAGCTCCCTAACTGGGTCTTGTCACATTTGCAGAACCAGATGTGCATTTCCTCAAATACTAACATATAATCCTTATATGTTAGTTAATTAAAACTCATATAAATGAGTCTTAATTCTGAGATGAGGAAATAGAGGTTGAGGAAAGGAGCTGGTGATATGGCTCAGAGTAAAGGTGTCTGCTATCAGCTTGAAGATCTGAGTTCCATCCCCCAAGCCCACATGGTAGGAAGAGAGAAATAACTCTTGTAAGCCATCTTTGACCTGCACATCTGTGCCATGTGCAACACAGCACACACACAGAGGAACATGCACTAAATTGGGCCTTGGGTTGTTACTAACAAAACAAAGGCTACAAATTTACCTTTTTAGATGATTTGCTTTAGTATCATGCCTGTACCCAATCATATTTTTATAGTTATCTTTGTGTCTCTGCCATTTGGCCTTAGGATTCTTGAAAGTTTTCATGCTAAGAGATAGCTCTGTAGTTTCAATGTGTGTCACCTAGAACCCGGGGTCATAGTGTCAACATGTTACAAGTGATTATTAAAAGATTGTTCCAAGTAACTGTGAAATTAGAGTGTTTGGAGTCCAGTAGTTAAATTTTCATTCTGTTTCCAAATAGTGTTGCAGTTTAGTAATGTAATTAAATTAAATTGTATTGTACGTGTAAGAAAGGACCTTAGAAATTATCTTCCTTGATCTTCAACCTTGGGTTCTGTTCTTCGGTGTTCCTGGCAGTTAGTGTAGATTATAAACCGAGTGGGTTGTGAGGCTAAACATATTAACTTGCCTCTTTGTTGTTATATAGCATTGTAGTTAGTGTTAACCTCTGTTTGTATAAGGGTTATTCACTTTTTATAGTATTTCCATTCAGTGTGACACCCACATTAAGATACTACCTAGATGATATGTTATACACCTTGTCTCTGTGATATACTTTGTCTTCTTGTAGGATCTGGGTGAGAATCAGGTTTGTGTGTTGTTACATTGTGTGCAGCACTCAGACTTAACTAATACAGTGATTTAAATATAGTTAATTGGGATTTATTTTGTAGTTAAGATGACAGTTTGTGAACGGTCTTCTCTTCTGGACCCAGTCTCATGGATTGCTGGCTGAAGTTGTCATGGATTCGAGGGCTAATGTAAATGAACGTAGGGTTTGAGAAGGCCTGGCTGGAGCTCAGCTAGTGGGCAGCATAATAATTTATTTATAGCCGTGTAGTACAATTACTAATGAACTAACTTAGAACGAGGGCAGAATTATACTACATTTTATGTGAAGTTATGCTATATGACAAAGGTTGGCATTATGTAAAAAGTAACCACAGAATGTTAACCTACTTGCAATAAATACAATTAATAATGTACATAAGAGAATGAAATTAAGCTAATTTTTATCTAAAAAGAATTATTCATGAACAGAAAGTGGACAGCATAGATCTGATGACAGGAAGGTTGTATCTAATCTGAATCACTGAGTGACCTAGGAAGCTTGCTCAGAGGGATTACAGAATAATTATGTTAATATGCAATTATCACCTCGTTTCTTCTGTAGTAACCTCAAGATGGAGTGTAGCGAGGGTGTTATAGCAAGTGCTGATAGTTTGCAAAAATACTGATGTTTGAGATTTCTGAGACAATAAGCCTAGCTGGAGGCATATAAGTGATGATCTGTCATCTTGAAGACAGCTCTGACCTCTGTACTTTTTAGTGCTCACAGTGTAACTAGAGGCGGTTACAGCTGGAGAGCTCATTATGCTTCTCTAGAAACTGAAATGCGCTTCATGTAGATTTTAAATCCCCATTTGCAGCTTTAAAAAAAAGTGTATGAATTGTTTAAAGAACATGCTTAAATTCAGTTAAGAGGAAGAGTCTGTGATTCTATGATTATAGAAGGATTTTAATAGTGCCATCTAAACATTATTTTAAAGAATCTTAAGGTGTACTTTGAATTAATCAAATTCAAGTTTTCTTATACATTGAAATCTTTTAAATATTATACCATTATAGTGTTTTAAATGTTAGCTTCCTTTATCTTTATTTTAATATATTATGTATTACATATATCTTATATTGTAATACATACTATAATATATTATGTATAGTAATATAGTTATATATAATATATGACTTTTTTAATGAATTGGTTTTTGTTTGCATGTTTCTCTGTGTGAGGGTGTCGGATCCCCTGGAACTGGACACTGACAGGTATAAGCTGCTCTGTGGGTGCTGGGACTTGAACTCAGGTCCCCTGGAAGAGCAGTCAGTGCTCTTACCCACTGAGCCATCTCTAGCACTGATTAACTGCCTTAAATTGAATAAATATTGCTTACCTCCAGATCAGTTTCTTCCTTGTTACAGTGACAAACTGCTGCGGTGGCGCAGCTGTGTGTGACCAAATAGAGGTGGTGGAGAACTGTCTGGAAAAGTGCAGGCTTGGCTTATAGTCCAGTACTTTCTCAGCTGGGTGATCGCAGTCCTCCGTGAAGCCAAGGAAATGATGTCAGTACTACAGACGACTCCGTGGAACAGAGTAATGGCGCACTGCTGCTCGTTGTGCCCTGGAAATGGTATAAAATACTTGAAGCATTTTATAGTCAGAATAGAGTATGAGGGTTCTACTAGACAAATGTTAGTTGTTCATAAATACAACTATTTGCCACATTCATTATGTACATAAAGAAACACTGACTGGTAAAGACTTGGCTTTATGTTTTAGCAGTGTAATTCAGTTCTCCCTCTCTTTTTTACTAGCTGTGTTGTGTGGATCAGTTATGTTTTACACGTTCTTTTCGTACGTCTTTGGTTTGGTATCTTCCAAATGTGAAGTTAGAGGATCTTATTAAGCCATTTTGGTAACAAGGATGCAGCCTCCTAAACGACATGACATCCTCATGGTTTGTCCCCCTGCTGTGCACGGGGCACCAGTGAGGCTGCTTTAAATGGAAAGCGTCTGCTCCATCCCTCACCCTCTAACACCACAACAGATGGGTGGGACACAGAACATGGAAGGCTGTACCTCTGAGGTGGCAACAGTGAAGCCACTCATTAACACTGAATTCACCACTTCGTTAGCAACGTTGCTTCCTGTTGAGAAAAGCTAATACAGGCTTCAAACTGACTGAGCATATATTTGTCTACTTCTGTGATTATACTAAGTAGAAACACAAAGTGTCTTTCAGGCTAGTTAAGAACTGTCATTCACCACAGATTTATGAGCTGGTTGTTAATAGTGAGGCTTTTCCTTCCCTCCTGATCTCAGCAAGAAGCGCCAGGAATGGGCAGGAGGACAGCGCCAGCCCCACTTCCTCTTGCTTCCCCGCACGCACGTGTTTATGTGCTGCCTTTCTAACTTCTGGGTTGTGCTGCAGCCTCCTGCTGGGTGCTGCATTAGCACCGTTTTGGGGTGATATCATTGAATATGGTCTTATTGGAAGTCTATTTTTATTACTGTGGAAGTTTGCCAGTTTCAAAGCCGAATTCTAAAATGTGTGAGAGAAGGAACAATGAGTGTTGGTATAAATAATGCCAAAGAGATCTTTTATATTTGTTTGTAATCTTTGATGTATTAAATATTTTGTCAAAAGAATAATGTTTTGTAAGTTATGAAATGAGGCAGTTATTATAGATTTTTATTCTTGTGCTAGAATTAATGTTCTATAAAGCATGAAATTTACACTCCAGCTGAAAGTTACTTAAAATATCTTAGTTTCTGATTGAATTTTAGAGCCCTGCTGACTTAAAATAGTATTGTTCACTGTCCAGTTTGAAATACTGCAAAGATATTGTGAAGGATTTATTTTTATCTGCAAATCAAAATGAAGTCTGTCTTGTTTACTGTGTGTCAGTACCTGCAGCTGTGCCTGGCACATAGCGGGCGGACACTGAGTAAGAGGTGGCGCCCTCGTGAGCCGTACTCCTGGCTGCTGCCCTGGTAGCCGAACTTCAGTCATTTGTAGCCATTGTCGCAGTTGCTGACTCCAGATCCAGAGCCGTGGTAGGACTTGTATTGAAATTGTATGTCTAGGTTTCCTAGGAAAAAGCTGTTTTTCTTTCAGTTTTGATTGGTCCTTTATTTAACAAACTCCGCCTTGCTCCTTTGCCATGTGGTTGTGTGAAACATGATGGTGGCCAGGTTGTGTCCTTGCCGTACAGTGTGTCCACTCCTCAGAGCCCTGTGATGTAGGGAGTAGATGGCTACATGTGGCTGACTCACAGCCACCTCCTTCCTCTTCAAACTGTTCGTTCTTAGAACAACTCAGCATATGATCAAAAGCACTCTGCCATGTCAATCCGCATTATGTATGAAATAAATATTTATGACGTGTCATTGTAACAAAGCTTTAGGTCTCTGCACTTTGCCAGATTATAAATGCTATAACTGCTTTGCTTTTAGGGAATGCCTCGAATTTGAGATCTCACTGAATGAAATTTTAGCATAAAACTTGATTAATTTTAACATTAGTAACTTATAATTAATGATAACTTGAATAAAGAATGACTAGAACCTTATGAATAAAGCAGTTTTCTGGTTGGTAGATTTTTTACAGAATACTTTCTTTAGAGCAAAACAGTTTTAAGTTTTTTAGAAGTAAAAATTATTATTTTATACATAGGTAAGCCATTTATATTGATTGCAAATAATATATTTGACCTAAATATAGTTATTTACTTTGTAATAATTGTTACTTTGCTCCAGAAATGCGTTGCCAGGTGACAAGACAGTTCTTTACAATAGTTGATAACTCCAGTTCTATTGTGTAGAGAAACTGTCCTTAGTGAGTCTGTTCAAGCCAGAGAATTCTTTTTATTATAAATTTATGCATGATTTTTAAAACTTTTTTCAACGTGTAATGCATTCATTTATGTTGGGTGTGAGTGTACGCTGCATTTCCCTAGGTGGTCTGTGTGTGCAACACAGAATTTCTAGAGAGCTCGAACAACAATATTTGCTTTGAAAAGTTTTTAAAGTGGTTCCATTTTCTTTGAAATGCTTTTGATTCCTAGAAAATTATCAGTGTCTTCAATATAAAGAAAAGCCAGTGAGAATGTGCACGTCCAGCTCTCCTTCATGCCACTAGCTTGTCTTCCATGCAAATCTAAATTTTTGTTTTCCATTTTCTAGACTAAATGTGTTAAATGATCTTGCCAACAATATGGATGATTTGAAGATAAACACCGATATTCATGGTGCTAAAGAAGAACTCCAAGATGACAGCAGTTTTATCTCAGAGAAAGACAGTGGAGTTCATAAACCAAAAGACTGTCAGACATCATTTCAGAGAAACAAGTCATTGACTCTGTCTGAAGAATTGTCAGAGGATAAATCAGAAAAAGCCTTAAGTGGAGGCCAGTCTGCTTTGTTTATTCCTGCCGGCGCTCCTGCTGCCTCTAGTGAAAACTTTACCTTGCCTACAGGAGCTGCTGTTAATGGACCAGTTTCACACTCCTCTGTAACAAAGACTTCCAGTATGAATGAAGGTAGTGTCTCTTTAACCACTGGACAGCCTGTGGATCAGCCAGCAACAGAATCTTGTTCAGCTTTGAAGGCGGCAGCTGATCTTCAGCTGTCTGCACCACAAAAACCAAGTCAGCACCAAGTTGTGTTTTTGTTAACAGATGTAGCACATACTAAGAATACAGCCCATTCCATTAAAAAACTACCTACCTCTGCTTTAGTTGGCTGTGATGTTCAGAATTCAGTAGGGAATAGTGTGAAGTCAGAGAGCACTTTACTAAACCAAGTAGAGGTGGGTGAGGGTAATGAAGATGCATTGGCAAAAGATGATTGTGCCAGTGCATTAGCAGGGATTTCCTCAGGTACAGATGACTTTAGACCAGAAAGTGAAAGAAACTGGGATCCGCAGAAAGAGTTCATTCAGTTTCTTATGACGAATGAAGAAGCGGTGGACAAAGCCCTGGTCCATCCTAAAGTGGCAGGTGTAGAGAAGAAGAGAAAGCGGAAAATGGATGTCAGCAGAATCACTCGCTACACAGAGGACTGTTTCAGTGATGCGAATCGTGTACCCAGTAAGTCAAAGATGCTACAGGTTGACTTTGTAGGGCAAAATGAGGAGGTACAAGCGACAGATGCACAGAAATATGCTTTATCAAAAGTGAAACCCGAATCTGCTGATGACCTGGAGTCTGTGGACACTTTTCAGCATCTAGTTTATAACTCGGATAAATGTGGAGAAGATAGTTCGCCTGTTCACACTCGCACTTTTATATCAAATACCTTGAAAAAGAAATGTGAAGAGCGTGATTCTGAGTCACCTGCTACCTTCAGTGCTGAAGAGCCATCCTTCTACCCCTGTACAAAGTGCAATGTCAACTTCAGGGAGAAAAAGCACCTCCACAGGCATATGATGTACCATCTAGACGGGAACAGTCACTTCCGCCACCTCAACGTCCCAAGACCGTATGCTTGTAGAGAATGTGGACGGACGTTTCGGGATCGCAATTCACTGCTGAAGCATATGATCATTCACCAAGAGAGGAGACAGAAGCTGATGGAAGAAATCCGGGAATTGAAAGAACTCCAAGATGAAGGACGAAGCGCACGATTGCAGTGCCCTCAGTGTGTGTTTGGTACCAATTGTCCTAAGACGTTCGTGCAGCATGCTAAGACCCATGAGAAGGACAAAAGGTACTATTGCTGTGAGGAGTGTAACTTCATGGCGGTCACGGAGAACGAACTGGAGTGCCATCGGGGCATCGCCCATGGAGCCGCAGTGAAATGTCCTGTTGTCAGTTCAGATGCAACTCAAAGGAAAACACAAAAAAAGACTTTGATCAAAGACTCTCTTACAGGTTCATCCAAAAAACCAGCTACGTACCTATGTAAAATGTGCCCGTTTACTACTTCAGCCAGAAGTATTCTGAAAAAGCACATGGAGTATTTGCATTCCCCGTCATGTGTTGACTCATTTGGTAATCCTCTTGGACTTGACAAAAGAAAAAATGACGTCCTTGAGGAGTCTGTAGATCTCGATTGCCCTAAGCCATCAGTAAAACAACAGTCAGCCACGTTTCCAAAGAACTCTGCTTTAAAACAAGACGTCAAACGGACATTTGCATCAAGCTCACAATCAAGTCATTTTTCAAAATTTCATAAGCGGCCACACCGAATACAGAAAGCCCGGAAAAGTATTGCCCAGTCTGGTGTAAATGCGTGCAATCCAAACAGCTCTCTCCACAAGGATGTTACAGTTAAAAGCAGCACTGACCAAAAGCCAAAGCATCTCCATCAAGTAGCAAAAGAAAAGTTTAATGCCAAGGCAAATAGTTCTTTATACAGACACAAGTATGAAAACTACAGGATGATCAAAAAATCAGGTGAATCATACCCACTTCCTTTCAAAAAAGAGGTTAATTCATTAAACTCTTTACATCTGTTTTCATCATCAAATAATTCTCATAATAATTTTATTTCAGACCCTCATTGCCCAGATACCAAAAGACCAGATCACAAGCGTGTGGCTGTCAAAAGAGTAGTTAAGGCTTCTAGGAAGGAAAGTTCTGGTGGAGAAGACTTGGATAAGTATCCTGATTTTCTGCATAAAATGACTGTTGTTGTTTTGCAAAAGCTTAATTCTGAAAAGAAAGACAGTTACGAGACAGAAGATGACAGTTCCTGGGATAATGTTGAGCTAAGTGACTACACTACACAGGCCATGGAAGAAGAAACCTACAGTGGTCTTAGTCAAGAACATGTAAACTTATTGCCTCTGTTTAAAAGCAAGATGGAAAGCCAAGGTCCTGAGGACAGTGCTGCTCTCAGTTACAATCAGGATGATGGCTTTTATTTTGAGTATTATGAAGATGGTGGCACTGACAGCTTTTTGCGTGAGATACATGACCCTCAGCCTTTGGAAAATGCAGAAACACCTTTGTCAAAGCATAGCTCTGTTTTTCACTGGACTGATCTGTCCCTTGAGAAGAAGTCATGTCCTTACTGCCCAGCCACATTTGAAACAGGTGTTGGGCTGTCAAATCACGTCCGAGGGCATCTTCATAGAGCAGGATTAAGCTATGAAGCCCGTCATGTTGTATCGCCAGAACAAATAGCCACAAGCGACAAAATGCAGCATTTCAAAAGACCTGGCACAGGGGTGCCTGTGAAGCGTGTTAGAAAAGGTAAGTTCACATGTGGAGATAGTTGGGGCCTAATAAATCTGGTGAGATTCAGAGGAGTTGAAAATTGTGTTTGAGTTTGGTCCTTAGAAATCCCATAATTTCATATTTCAGAGTTAATTCATTGATGGGGATTTGTGAAAGAGCCTGATACCACTCTTAACCGTCTCTTTTAGCTGTAGAGAAGGCTGAGACTACTTCTGAACACACTTGTCAGCTCTGTGGTGGTTGGTTTGACACAAAGATTGGGTTATCAAATCATGTCAGAGGCCATCTGAAAAGACTTGGGAAAACTAAGTGGGATGCTCACAAGTCTCCAATCTGTGTTCTGAACGAGATGATGCAGAACGAAGAGAAATACGAAAAGATTTTAAAGGCCCTGAACAATCGTCGCATCATTCCCAGACCGTTTGTAGCCCAGAAACTCACGTCAGGTGACGACTTCCTGTCTCAGGATGTTTTACCTCTTGATGAATACCGTAATGGCCTAAAGACAGAGGCTCTGTCAGTGTCTGCATCAGAGGAAGAACGTCTGAGTTTCCCAAACGAATGTGACGAAACAAAACCCGAACTGCCCAGTGGAAGAAAGAACCAGTCTCTTACACTGATAGAACTTCTTAGAAACAAAAGGATGGGGGACGAAAGGAATACTGCTCTTTCTCCTCAGAAGATTCATAACCAGACGGCAAGGAAGAGATTTGTTCAGAAATGTGTTCTTCCATTAAACGACGACAGTCCGTTGATGTATCAACCACAAAAAATGGACTTGACTGTGCACCCAGGTAAGAGGACGCTTGTGACTGTTATTTGAACACAGTTGAGTGGCTTTGTGAGCTGGAGCCTCCGGGCAGAGCCTCCTGAGCATCTTCTGTGTGCATATTTGCGGTGCACACTTGTTATTCTGCTGTGGCTGTGGTGGGTGCCCGGCAGCGCTGAGTCTTTGCCTCATGTCTTGGTCTGAATGTAAGTCGAGAAACAAAGCAAAATGCACACACACACACATACACACACACCCTACACCAGACCAGCTGACCTGGGAAAACCGGCACTGCTGTGATATAGGAGGCTGACATGTAACAGCACTGCACTGTTGAGAGGGAAGACCTGGCACGCCTCTGCCAGTGCTGCAGAGGGATGTTTTCAGAACTGAGCTGCTGGTGTCTGCTGCTTAGGCAAGGCAGTACAGAACAACTTCTTAGACCAAAGGACTGGTGCCTGATGCCATTCACCCAAACAAGCGTCTCCTCTTGGAAGCTCACTGTATTATGGGATGGTGTGACTTTTGAGAACTGTAGTGAATATGAACAAATGTTTGCTTGGCCTTTGGATTTTACAGTTGTGTTTTTCTGCAGCAGAGCAGGTGCCTCTGTCAGTGCTGATGTGCCAAGTTTCTTTCTGTTGAAGGGATATTTCGAATGTATTGGGAAAGGATGTGTCTGGTTTACTCAAACACTAGAAGGGTGTTTTGGGTTTATTTCTTTTGAGGTTAAGAGTGTTGAAAGGTTTGTGTATGTGAGCCCCTGTTGACGTGTCTTAGCTAATAGAAATTGGCCCGTGGATTAGTAAAGAATCAAATTACTGTAATTCTGATTCACCTCTTGGCAAGCACTAAATATCTCTAATATTTGTATTGTAATTTTGATTTAGGGTAATATTAATAGCCCGAAACAATGCTTTCTCTGCAGGATTCTGGATGGTAGACTGCTTTATTCCAATTAAGAGTCTTTCAAAGGCCGTAGTTTTCTCCTTTTAAGAAGGATGAAGCGCAGAGAGCATGTTAGTTGTGCTCACCGTGATACAGAATTTCTTGTGACCGCCATGATAGTGTTGGTGGTGGACACCTACTGAAATGTTTCCGGGGAGTGAGGGTTGTCTGAAAAGTTTAGAGTTTCTTATTTTTTCAACGTTTCCTTTCCTGTGGTGGTATTGGCTTGTTGATCATTTATTTAGCACAAAGATTTTAGCAAAAAACTTCAAATCATAGACTTGGCATTATTGATTGAGCCTTCAGATTAATGAACATAAAATGCCCTGAATAAAACTTTGTGTTTGACAGCTGTTCAGCGGTGTGTTCTACCACCTCCTCTCCAGCCTTCATCAGAAAGCTGAATTTAGTTGTGCCTTGTACGGTTTTGTGGGCACAACACTTTGATTACCACTTTGTCCACTAGACTTTGTCATTCTCTGTCGCTGTGTTGTAAGCTTTGAACTTTCCCAGTAGAGCTGTGCTGTTCACATCACAAGACTGGATTATCATAGGCTTCAAAAATGGTCTGCATAACACAGACATCCGCCAGAAAGTAACAGTGGTTGTTTCCTGAGGAGCTCAGAGGTCAGGCTACCTTCCACCTTCCCAAGGAGCACGGCCCAGCTCTGAATACTAACTGCCAGCTGCTAACCCTTAACTCCCTTTCTTAATTCAAGCTAAGCCAACTCAACGAGCGGTTTAAAAATCATCTTTATTGTGGTGCTTTTCTACACACATTAAGCTAAGAAAATTTCCCTTTTTGAAGTGAGAACTGGATTATAGGTTTTTTTGAATGATAGGTGTACCCGTGAAGCTTAGAACATGTGTGCATTGCAATACGACGTTTATAAGTGCTGTTAGCCTGTCCAGCCACTTCCGCGCTTGTGCACAAAGGAAGAGTGCTGCACTTGTGACTGGCACAGGTATGTGTGAACAGACATCACCGCACGTCTGCCTGGTGCAGTGCTCTGGTGCCAAGAGTTAGACGATAGCTGGAGCTCCTCTTGGTAAGCAGCGCTTAAATGCACATTAAAGTATACACAGTAAAGAATACACATTTTCATCTGGCTCATACTGAGAAAATAACCTATTGGAGGTGAACTTTTGTCTATATTCTTTTCTTTTAAAAACTATACTATTTTTTATTTCCAAATTTATTTTTTATTAATAGATTTGAATAAAGACACCTCTTTGGTTAAAAAACATGAAAAAGACAATAGTGCTACTTTGGAAAAGATGCTTTATTAGGAAAGGAATTCACAGTGAAATTTCAAATATGTAGAATAATTCATTAGTGTATAGATTGAATCTTCAAGGGGGTAAGTCTTAAGAATTATTTTTCCTTTAATGCCCCTCACCTTCATTTAGGGTTCCTAAACCTAGATGTACATAGAAGTGTTAAGGTGCACATTTCTGTGCTATTTTTGGTTGGCTGGTCCAGCTTTGCAGGTAATCTCTGTAGTGATATTTGTGAGCATGTCGGCTTAGCTACTCATAATGCACTTCTCACACCTGGGAAATGCCTTGCTCTTTGCTTTGTACTCCTTCAAACTGCCCTCTTTAGCAAATACCATTTTTCTCAAGTCTTAAATTATACTTTCTTTCTAAATAGAACTGCTCAAACCTTTTTTTCTATTAAAATCCTTTTTCTAATCTTTTCTAATCTCTCTTGCTCTTCTGAAGTCATTATCTTCTGCTTCCCTGAGTAGTTGTTTGCCTGGCTTCTTGTTCCTCCTCATGTTCTACAAGTTACATGTACTATGGCCTTGCTGTATGCTGTGTTTATGCTTGGTTTATGCTGTGTCTTTCTTCTGCTTCTTCACTCTATTTCTTGACTTTATCTACAGACGACGGAGCACTGTCTGTCTGAAAAGGAGGAGAACTGCCGGCTTTAGTTTACTGTTCAGAGCTCTGGCTGTGAGGTTTTAGTTCTCACGCACCTGCACTTTGATCATGCAGTTGTAGACATTGAAGACGGGCGGCGGTAAGAGTAGGAAGTCACTGTCATTATCACTGTGCTGTGCCACTCACAAGCATGGCACATAGGGACAGCCTGTGCACTGTGGGTCTAGGCTTTCTTCCTGTTGTAGCAGGAGTCATCTCTCCACACTTGGAGAGTGACTCATAGCACAGCTGGGGTCAGACCAAGACTGCCCTACATAGGCTGCCCCCAGGCGCTTTTCTCTGCTGTATGTAAGAAGTCTTTCTATTGGATAATTCCAAAATGAAAGCGGATTTAAAGTGGAGAACATTTTAGTGACGTCTAGATATGAGTCTAATTAGAAACAAGGACCCAGTTTTCTAAAGTGACCAGCCCACCGTAATTAAGAAATGAGAAAAAGGTTTTCAACGTTAGTTCGTTGTCAATACTTGCTTTTCAAAAAATACTTTATTTTTAAAATGATCTATTTTTGGAGTGCAATTGTAAGTTGCATGTTATGAATGGGTATTTTACCTGTTTTCAGCTTTAGTGATATAGTACTCCTACAAGTGCCAGTGAACTCAGCCAGGTGCTGAATGGGCTCATAAACCATTGGACAAGTCACTCCTGTGCTCTGAAAATGCTGTAGGAGTGCTTTCTCCTATGACACTGTCTTTCAGTCCCGTCGAGTAGAAGCAGAGTGTTGATCTTCAAACTGTTTAAAGCAACTCTAACTCAAAGGCAGAAACCTTGGTAATTCTCTCGACGGGATTGGCTTTGAAATGAGTTTTGGGACGGGTCCTTGGCGACAGCAGCCCTTGGAGAACACTGTGCACGGCATAGCGCCTGCCGTACGGGCACAGGGGGCCAGCGTTCAGGTGATAGCGCCTGCCGTAGGGGCACAAGGGGCCAGCGTTCTGGTGGTTTGCCTAGCGCAGGTCACCTTTTGAGCAGACCTAGGAAGGAAGGGGGCTGGTTTGATTCCTCAGTCCCTGCATGTAAATGGACTCCCATAAATACGAAAGGAGCACAGGGGATATTCTCACTTGTCCATGAGACAGTTTCCATATTTTCTTAGCTGTAACTTGCCTCAGTTATGAGGTAGATGAGATAAAAAACATCTGTGTTTATGTGGCTGTAATGTGTTATTTATTCAAACAAGAAAGTAAATGGTTCTGGTTGAGTACATTTTCTGAGATTACTTTCTTAGTGCCTAACTTGACTTGTCTTCCCCCAGCCATTTGGTTGTTATTTTGCCTTGTAAAATGTGCCCATTTAGCATAACCTGTAAAGGGACCGAGAAACTGTTCTATTGGGCAAGGAAAGGCGTGGGCAGTTTGCCCGTTACACCCAAAGATGCTGGCTGATTCCTCACTGATTCGGCAAGCATCCCCTCAACTTCTGCTATGGTCTAAGCTTTGTGCTAGGCACTACAGAGTCAAGAGTCAGAAACACGCGCACCTGGTCCTAAGACAGGCATGAGGCAGATGAGCTGTGAAGCCCTGGGCAAGCGCAGAGGCAAGAACGCGCTGTAGCGAGTTTACTAGGACCCACCCGCGAGCCTCTTACAGAGTATTGGTTCCAGGTTTGGCTCATTAGATGCTGGAATTTGAATCTAGTGTTTTTTGCATGCTAAGAACATATACCAAAAAAGAGCTACACCCCATCCCAGCATGTGTCAGTTTGATGTGAGCCTCATGGAGTGCGAGTTTAAAAGGAAAGTTGGGGTCTGGAGAGGAAAGGAACCGTACTTGGAAAAGGGGGGCAATGTGGGAAATGTGAGGTGGTTCCTAGAAGTCCTGGGAGGTAGGGAGTTAAGCTAGATGGTTGAGATCAGTAGAGGATATCGGGAGCTAATGACCCTTCTCTGTGTGTTGAGACAGGGTCTCTGTATGTGGGTCTTGCTCTCCTGGGACACATTTTGTAGATTAGACAACCTGTAACTGAGATCTTCCTGCCTCTGCCTCTGAGTACTGGGATTAAAGGTTGGGTTCAAAATCCCTTTTGTAAATACTTTTTAAAAGCATTTATCTGATGCTTTGGAAAATACTTTTTAAATAAAAGATTTGGTTAGGGAGAGGAGAAATTCATTTTACAAGTCATATGCTAGAGTAATGAACAGGAAGGTGAGGTGGAGACAGAGACAGATGGCCAGTGTGGGGGGAGCCAAGGAGAATGCATGGCAGATTTGTTAGAAGGGGCAAGAGGCAGGTGGCTTGAGGGCAGGGGTCTATAGATGCCCCCTGGACCGCTGCCCTCGGTCACTTGTCCAGCAGTTCCTCCTCACCTAGCTGTCTAGGTGACACCTCTGCAGATTAAACTCCTGAGTTTATTATATTTTTTGTTTTTGCTTGTCCTTGGTTGCAAAGTTTAATTCTGTTGATTGTGTTTTCCCCGTACCCTGCCTGGCGCCAGGCTTGTCAGTTTCTAGTATCCTGCTATCCCTACTTGTTAAATTTTTAGGATTTTCATTTTATGTTAATAATTTTTTAATGTGTCCGAAATATCTTCAGTTGCGTTCTCTGAGCCTGCTGTGATTTCTCGTCTAACATGAATTCTTGAGTGTTTATGATCTGGATTATGGTTATAGACTATGTTGTTAGCCAGAACTAAATGTAGGTATTCTGCCATAGTTGACCTTATATGGTATATACAATATGGGGATTATCCTGGCTAGTTTTTTTTCTTTTTTGTCAGCTTGAGACAAGCTACAGCCATTTGAGAAGAGGGAACCTCAGTTAAGAACCTAGATTGGCCTATGGTGGGTTTTTTTGTTCTGTTTTTCTTTTTGGTTAATGATTGATGTAGGAGGGTCTCAGCCCATTGTGGGTGGTGCTACCTTTGGGCCCATGGTCCTGGATGGTATAAAGAAGCTGTGTATTTAGCTTCGTGGCCACAGAAGGTATGAGGAGCAGGCCAGTAAGCAGCATTCCGGGCTCCTGCTTCAGTTCCTGCCCCACATGCCTTCAGTGAAGACCCGAGAGTTGGAAGACAAAATAAACCCTTCCTCCCCGAGTTGCTTTTTTGTTCGTGGTGTTTCGTCACAGCAACAGAACCCCCAAGACAGGTATAACACAAATGTACTCTAACTGCCTCTTGTGAGAGTAGGCCAAGAGAGGGCTTGTTGGAGATTTCCTTCCTCACTTACTCAGAGGCACAGAAGTAGAATATACTATTTCTTTGTTCTGTGTATAAGTTGAGGAATAACGTGAATTCTTGCTGTCCAGTGTTGTATGTATGTGTAACACACACAGAGAATCTCAGCTAGAAGATGCCCTGGAAGAAAATAATCTGGTGAGCACCATGTCTGCTTTTAGTTTTGAACTTTGTTGGAATATATAGTCTTAAAACATGATTAAAAGCCAAATCAAACTCCTTAAGCCATGAAGGTGTGACATTTAGACTTGTCTGTCTTACTGAAGTTGAATGTGACTATGGGGAAGGTAATTTGACTTTCGTGTTGTCCATCTGTTTAATTATCCCTCAGATGATGTCTCAGAAATACAGAAGCTTGTAGAGGGCAGGAGTCTGGTTCAAATACTGAGTAATTCTTTTTTAAAAGGTGACTCACAGATTCATTATTGTGTGTTTTAATGTTTGTTCTGTGTTTTATGTGTGACCAAGTTTAAGAGGAGTAACCCCTCTTCTTGACAAACACTTGCTTTGCTGAATAAAACAGCATGGAGCCCAACTCACCTTAGACAATTTTAACTTTGTTTCCTTGTTAACACAGGGAAGTAATATCTGCTTCCTATTGCGTTCATGTCTGGGTATTCCTCCTGTGTCTGGGTATAGTTGAGCCTTGAAGCAGTGGGGCATCTACAAATTGTGCTGGTTTTTCTTCTCCCACATAGACTTCAAGTGTAATTAAAGGCTACTTTCCAAATTGTTTGCATATCATCCTCTTCCAGGTGAGATATTAAAATGTTTCTAGGTACATTTACCCCTCCCTAATTGTTTATTTTGATTTGGGGTCGATTACTATCTCACAGTCACAGCACACTATGGAACTAGGTATTCAGGACACGACACTGAGTGTGTTTGTATGGCCCCATGCAAAATGAATACGTAGTAGCCTTTGCTTGAAAATTATTAAAAATTTCAAGACTGTAGTAACAGAATTAAACCCAAGTGTGGAGCCCTATACAGCTGCACATCTATGAAGCTAGTCTTACGGACTCTGTGCACACAGAAAGAAAGCTTAAGTAAAAAAAGATTCGTTTTTAAAGTAAAAGATCCCCTGCTTCCCTTAATTCCTGTCTTTACCAGCTAGCATTTCTTCAAAAATAACCCCAAGCCTAGTTCTTTTTCTGTTGAAACTGAGAAAGAGAAAATGCTTGTGTGCACAATTTTGTAGATGGTTGAGTCTTATGAGCCTTGGAGGATTAGAGGCCGTATTTAGAGTTGAGTTTATCAGACTCACACTTGAATGTCCTTGGGACGTGGGTCCCCTTCCCACCTCAGCTGCCACCGGTGCTGTCCCTGTCAGCTTTTCAGTGGTGCCGGGATGGTGGCTTACCTGTGGGCAACAATTTAATTCCTGCTGGTTTTTTCCAAATAAACCTGTAGTCCTTTTGCTTTCCCAGATCTGAACATGTTAACCGCTTCTATTTGGTGTCCGTATAATGTGGCCATTGTGCTTCTCCGTAACCCAGGGCTGTACTGTATCATTTGAAGATCCCCCATAAAACTTGGGCTGAAATCTAATTCCTGTTGTAACTATAGTAAGATGTGTAGCTTTAAGAGGTCTTTAAGCTTTAAAATGGCCTAAGCAGGCCATCAAGGCTGTCCCCTCATGCAGGCCTTACTAATGTAGGGAGGAGGTTAGCTACTGAAGGGCTGGTTTCTCTAGGAAGAATGGCTTGTCCAGTTTCCTCTGCTCCCCCACCCACTCACTTTTCTGGTACCATGATGCAGTCAGTCCAACACAAAGGCCCTCCTCACTCACCAGGCTCCAGAATTATGAGTGTGCTTACTTGGAGAGTTAAGTTGTTGCCAAGAAGTAGGACTGTTAGAAACACCTGAAAATGTGGACCACCTTTGGAGCTACAGGATCGGTGGAGGCGAGAAGATTTAGGTGAGCGTGCTACAAAAAACACTTGTGCTGCTATGTGCAGAGCATTGAGTAATTCTGGTGTGGGATTGGAAGAAAGCTATAGATTCCTTAAGTAGTTGTGATCGGAATTGGTAGAAACGTGGACAGAAAAGGCCACTCTGTTAATTAATGCTCAGACAAAAATGAGGAACAAGGTATTAGAAACCAAAGAGTAAAGGTCATCCTTGTTATATTGTTGTGAAGAATTGGGCAGGATTGTGTGGAACACGGAATGGAGGGTAGGCTATCTGCTGCGTAACATTTCCTGACAGCAAAGCATTGGGTAGCTGAGTGTCCGCCTTAGCTGCTGTCAGCTGCGAGAGGACAGCTGTCGCCAGGAGCTGCAGCTTTATTGTAACGAAAGTGAGGCCGGAGTCAGGCTGATCACAGAGTGAGGAAGGTGTTCAGGAGAGAAGCCTAAACGTGTAAGAGTTTCAGCTGTGAGGGAGTCAGTATGGTAAAGACCAAGGGCTTGTGGAACTGTAGCAGCTTTGGCTTAGTGACCGTGTGATCTAGTAGGACCCACTCAAGAAGGTACAAGTGGGAAGCCTGTACTGTCTCCAGGTGATGTTAAATCTCCAAGCCCTGGAACTTAAGAACAGCAGGAGCATGGGGGCTGAACGCTGAGTCCCCACCAGGCAGTACCTGGGAGAAATGGGGGTCAGGAACCAAACTGCTGCCAAGAGCCTACACCAGGTAGCTGTGGGCTGTGAGAGTCAGAGTCCTCTAGGACCCTGCAGCGGGAGCCCCCAGCATGTGACACAAGCCTGGGACAAGTACAGCACAGGACTCGCACCTAAGAGCAGAAGACTGCCCTGCCCGAATCCCACAAAGCTGTAGGGGAGGGCGGTCCCGAGAGCCGTGCTTCTTGGTGCTTTTCTTACTAGCTTTTACACTGACATAGGACAAGTTTCTTCTTTGTTCTTGTCTTTTAAAATGAGAATGTCTGTCCTATTATTGAAGACCAGATGCTTAAGAGATGATCAGAAGCTACAAGACTCTGTCCTCATGAATGGGCTAATGCTGTTACTTTACAAATGGGCTAGTTAGCATAGGAATGATAAAAATGAGTTTGCCCAATGTTCTCTTGGTTTTCTGAGCACATACCCATCTGCCTGCCGTGTTATTGTTGAACAGGAAGGCCCTCGCCACAGTGGATGCCACACTCCTGCCTCTAGGACTGTGATCCAATCCCTTCTCTTGTTTCCATTCACCCGGTCTATGGTGTTCTGTTCCAGCAACAGAGAGCACATGAGACACATAGACAGACCAGTCGTCGGTCAGAGAAGGAGCAGATTGGGCAGGGATGGCTGAGAGCAATTGAAAATGTTACTGCTGAACATTAGTTTGGCCACGGCGTACTTCTTGGCCACAGAAGCTTCAGGTAACACCGAATAAATCCTCGTCCTCTGAAGTCGTTTGTATAATGAAGAAAAGAAAATTTTCTTGGAAAAATTACTGTGTACAATGGACAGAGCAATGGAAAAAGCAAAAGATTTTATATAATTACGTCCGTACCAAAAGTGACTTCTTTTTCTTCTATGTATAAAATGAAATAATTGTTCTGAAAACAGGCTTGTCTTTGGACGTGTGTGTCGTCTAATGGTGTGCTTGTTGTCATCTGTTTAGTGCTTTGGACTGTATTTTCATAACAACACTGGGGTCTTTTGGGTTTTTTCCATATTTAGTAAAAACACAGCTGTTTTACTAAAAGTTAGGTTGTCAAACCTTTGTGTATGTCCTTGTAGCTCAGTTCACTGTCTTTGCGAGTAATTTTGCAGGAACAGGTGTCCGTCTTCCATATACTCAGATAACCTGAGTTAAAAAGATTTCTAAGCAGTCTTTTGGATGAGTCTGGTTCCCTGCACATTTTCTGCAGTCTGAGCAGGCATGTGAGGGCCTACGCGGCCGGGCCTGCTTCTGTGCTCCTGCAGCAGCAGTGTTCTGTGACAGACATGCATGGGTGCTGTCCTTTGCTCTCCACGGACCATTCTGTGTAAGTTATGATTTGATGCAGCAGTGTCGTGGGTGTCCTTGTACACGTGTTCCTATTACTCAGCTGTTTACAGAGTTTTATAAATGTGTGGCCTGCATTACAGGGGTGGTCGTGTGCTCGGATTAAAAAAAACTGTTGCTCAGTGTACTCATTTCACTTACTAAACAATGCTTTTGGGAACCAAGGAATTTTAAAATAATGAAGATGTTAAGACATTTTAGACTTTCAGGTTTTGTTGCCAGGGGTGTGAGATTTAAAATATCTTAGTCTTAAACTTATAAGGACTCTTAACACAAGAACTTCTGTAACCTGACTTGGGAAACTAGTTATCAGAAATTACCAGCTGCACAGTGATGGTTGCCCAGTGTTCTGATGTCATGCCACCTCCAAATATCAATGTTGAAGTTTGATGGCTTCATTTACAACCTTAGATATTGTCATTCATGAAACACCCTCTGAGAGTATGTACAATATCAAAATTCAGAAAATGTTGTTCTTCATTCAAGTAAAATATCTTACAGATGCCGGCTGTTCAGTTTCCAGGTGTCACAGCATGTCTGAGGAACTGAGTTTGGGAGCTTGCGACACATTCCTTGACCTCCTTTTGACCGTTTGCAGTCTTGGATGTTTTGCAGGGGTCATTATAATACATCCTGTTTGTATCCTGCAGTCATTTATCTGCGTTCTACAAGGACTTGTGAATAGAGTGTGGCAAGTTTGAAAGGCTGTAACTAATACTAAACCTTGTGTCCTACCTCACAGAGGCAGGCGTCACATGTCTCATAGGTGAAGGGAGTAGCTGACAGCTAGTAGTTCTCCGAACTCTACTTCCCGAGTGCACATCACTGTAGCAGCTCTGGGAAGGAAGTATGTGGTGTTTGGCTCATTCCTACTAGGTCGATGAAGACCCTCTGGTAAAAACCAAAGCCAATGCAGAGCCTGTGGTTGTCACAGTGCGTGTAAACGAATGTGCAGTGGCGTCAGAGAGGAGCGCTGCCCATACTGCTTTGTGGCAGAGCAGATTTTCGTTGGTTCCCACCTCCTCTGGATGCCAATGGTTAAATTGCTGGGCTTTGCTTTGTTTTTGGTCCAGAGTGTTTGAGTCCCTAAAAGAATTTTCTAGAGCTGGGTTATTTAGCTTTGAATTAGCATTCTTCAATGCCTGAATTCTAATCGTTCTTTGCTTACTGGTGTCTTGTTTAAATAATAAATAGAAAAAAACCATGAGTCTTGGATTTTACTTTAAGTAGACGAGAGGCAAAAAGCTGGAAATCGTGACTGAGATTTAGGTTCCTACAGTTTTTAGTTTGCCGTGTGCATTTCAGCTGCCATGAGGAACTGTGGTCTCTGGTTTTGTGATGGCAACACCTGTTCTCTTGAACAGCCCACTTCACAGGCTCATTGAGCAGCCCGCCCTGTTCTCTTAGAAGAACGAAGGCCATCTGAGTGGTTCTGTCTTCTGTTACACTTGGACCCCTAGAGATGAACTCTTTCTCTTCCTGCTATTTGACAAGCAGCACCCACACTTCCCATCATCCCTTTGTCCAAAGGAATGTTGTAGCTCTGTCCAAAGACTATAGAGCATTGTGTCCTATCTGTTCAACTGATGAAACTCTTTTCTTCCATTGACTCATACCTTTGAAGTAAATAATTAAAGGGAAAGATTAAGTAATGGAAAAATGTCAAAACTAGCCTAAAATTTTGCCTACCCTTAAAAAGTATTTTCTTAAATCACATCTTAAAAATAAACTACTGGAAAAAATATAGGATGAAAACTGTAAAGAATAGTTGGCATCAAACATTCGATCCAGCTGTGAACTTAGATAACAGATTTGTAGCTATTTTCTAATAAAACTCGCATTTGTATGATTGTACATGTAATATAAGTTGAGTTTAAAAATGAAAACTGAGCTGTTTGCTCTTGAATTTCAGCAGAAACTGACTTTTCATTGAGCTTTCTGTTACACTGTGATATTCCATTGCTCAGTTTGCTAGATCTATTTAATCGAGTAGTAATAAAATGCTAATTTAATTGGTTAACATTAAAAAGTTGTAATTTTCCTGGAAAAAAAAGATGTTTAAAATTATGTGTGATCAAAAGTAAAGATTCCCATTATTGCTATTATTGACCTGCTGAACTTTCAGTTCTTTAGCCACATTTTCTCCATTCTGTGTGTGTGGAGAGCTTTATTTGAAAAGAGCGGCCCAGAGCACATGTGCAGATAAGATGCCGCTGTGGGAGCGAGGCCCTGCGAGTTAGTGCAGGCCCTGCAAACGGGGGAGTGGAATGCAGACTTCTCTGACGGGACATAGGTGGCATGCTCTCTCTGTTGCATAAGTATGCTTTAAACATATGAGGAATGTTAAGTGTTTCTCTTCCTTTGTTTAGCCTTAGATTGTAAGCAAAAGAAGTCCAGGTCAAGATCTGGAAGCAAGAAGAAGATGCTGACATTGCCTCATGGTGCTGACGAGGTCTACATTCTCCGATGCAGGTATTTGTCTCATTGCCGGACATCGTCCCTTTAGGTTTCCTTTGAGACACAGTAACTATTTTAGTTGGCAGTTTTATTTTGTGGCATGCTGAACAAAAAAAAAATTACAAATTATGATTTTGCAGAGGCAGAATCTTATTTCATCATATACTTAGGTTTGCTTCAACAACGTGTAAGATTGGGTTTGTAGATCAGCCCAATGCCTATATTATACTGTAATTTATAGAAGTGGTCTAATAGTTGTGCTTTATACATTTGATCAATTTAGTTTGCATTGTTTCTACTGTCTTTAAGTTCCTGCTTATTGAAAACACATTTTCTTTTCCTCTGTAACACACCTCCCTCCCTCTGTGCACCTTCATGGATCATGTGTGGATGCAGTGAGCTTCTGCACTGGAGAGAGAGACACTTGGGAATAATTCTCGTGGATGAATTTAGATGTTATAGAAGAGTTTAGTGGGGCTCAACAGCTAAGAGCACTGGCGGCTCTTCCAGAGGACCCATGCTTGTTTCTCAGCACCCACATGGGTCAGGCTTGGCACTCCAGGCTCAGGGTCCTGCACCCTTTAGGCATATGGTGCACAAGCTTAGAGGCCGACAAAATATCTGTGCACCTAGATTTTTTTTAAGAAACCTATTTACTTAATTTTAACCAAATAATAATACAACCGCTACAAAAATTAAGGACATTTACTAAATCTGTTAATAAAGGTGTAAATTGAGTCCACTTAATTCAAACCAGTNCCATACAATTATTTTCATTGCTGCTTCCCAGCGACAGTGTTGTAATTGTGGTGTTATAAACTGTGACGTAAAGCCGACCGTCAAGGGGTTGCGACCCACGGGTTGATAACCCTTGATTTATTAAACAAGTGCTCTATGTAGTGTGCGATGAGATTCATTTCCTGCATTAGGCACTTTATGTGAATTAGTTTTAAATAGAATTAGTTATATTAAGAGAACTACCATTATCCACTTCTTCTTTTATAGGTTTTGTGGCCTAGTCTTTCGGGGACCATTGTCTGTTCAGGAAGACTGGATTAAGCACTTACAACGACACATTGTAAACGCTAATATTCCACGGACTGGAGCTGGCATGGTTGAAGTCACATCACTACTTAAAAAGCCTGCCTCCATTACAGAAGCCTCGTTCTCTTTACTGATGGCAGAAGCAGCTTCATAGAACCAGGAGTCCTTTTCAATAGCAAATTTAATTGGATGTAAATTAAAAAAAATTTTTTTTTTGTAAGCCACATCCATTTATAAATGCTAAAGTAGGAACAGTGGGGGACGTGAATTACAGGACATCAGAGCATATGAATACTTGAGACAGCAAGTAGCCTATATATATTTTATATAGGGTGGAATGTGTTTTTAAGGGTTACTGAGTTTCGTTGGCTGAGTTTACTCAAAGGTCTTACATCTGAGAGCCATTTGTAAAGTGTTGCACATGAATTTACAGACAGACTTACTGACAGTTACGTTCTCTGCAGTGTTACCAGAATCAAGACTCTGTTTTTCCCCCACACTTATATAGAAAACTAAGATACTATATTTTGTTGGTATGTATTTAGTGTTTTGTATAATACCAGGAACTGCTAACTAAATTTACTCAACTTAGGGCATTAAATATCATGTACTTCATAGTTTAAGACTGTTCACCTGGATAGGGCAGAGAACTATCTGTCAAGATGTGTGAGTGTTTTTTTTAAATCACATGGAACGTTTTTTTGTTTTTTTTTTATACTAAAAAGTTGGAGGGAGATTTGTTTAAACAAGTATTTCTAAAAGAACTATGTACATAGTCCTGGAAATTCCCTGCGGTGAGGAAGCCTTCTTCCTCCAGTTGCATTTCTCAGACAATGAAGTGGTGCGTCCATGCTACCTCCTACTTTGTCAACAAAGATGCTATTACCCTTTCCATCTTTGTATCATAGTAGATTTTACAAATCCAATGTTCTTTATCGCAAGACATACTTTTGTTAACAGACTTGTTTCTTTGTAATGTTTTCCGTACAGTTTGACATGCTTACAGGACAGGGCTGTCTCTTTATTTAACACTGTAGAAATGTAATTAATAAACAAGGCTCGCTACACAATTTATATTATCTTCCAAATTTGATCAGTTAGCAAAACTATTAATACACAAAGCATTTCTACATATGATGAGAATGTTTACAATTTCAATCTTAGAGCTTGTTTTGGATGTGATTATATGTATGAAAATTGTGTAACACTATGCTCATGCTAAGGACCGACATGGAATACTGAAATAAATGTGCCGTGAGGAGTGGAGAAACCGTGCAGGCGTCTTGGTCGTGATGACTCGCAAACTCTTCCACAAGCAGCTTTGTTCCTGTGATCGAGAATTAGCATCCCTTACAAGCAGTAGTTCGTGTGCAAGCACCCATTCCATGACATTTCATGTAGTTGCTAATATAGGTCAACTGAGGATATGCATTGATACTTTTCTTTATTTGTAAATAACGTTAAAACAGTTCGAACAAAGGGGTATTTTGGTAGAGTATCTACATACCTCACCGCCAGTGAAATGACTTTCTATGGTATATCTCCTTACCAAAAATCGCTAAATAAAAAGACTTCAAGAAGTATAATGCCTCAAACGTGAAGCAATTTTCATCTTTTATCATGGAACATAGTCTGTGAAGTTGTTTCATTTATTTAGATTGTTTATATTCACCATGTTCCTTTGGTTTTCTAGAAACACTACGTTGGTCAATGTGTTACATATATAGAGTATTCCCTTACTTTTGACTGAAAGTCTACCAAGTCTGGGTTAGTGTGGATTACCTCTTCCTAGAGATGTCTATTTGACATCTGTCATGTTCAGTTTCCCTGAGTAGATTTCAGTCTGTATCTGTCCTGTTGTCTGCTCACTTGATGGAGAAAATCTCACTCATTTCCCTGGGCTGACCTTGAGCTCAGAACCCTCCCAGCTTAGCCTCTGGCCTGGCTGGGACCACACCAGTGTGTCACTGTGCCTGGCTCAATACAGTTTGAAATCGAACCATATGCTAACAAAGCAAGTAGAATTCTCAAGTTTAGTGGGAAAATGAGAAGACTTGTGAATTTTAGAGCCTCTTTGATGTAATTTAGATATTTTTTTCTTAATCATGGCAGCTATCAAAATGTAGGCATGTGACGTAGTATTAGTGTAAACACACATTTCAGGGCCTCCTAAGTATAGAATCGTGCCATTTACGAGTACGGACGCATGGACATCTTTCCCTTAGTTACCCCTTTGATTTTTTTCTTTCATTATTTACTTTAAAAACAACATTTATTCACGTATTTTTGTGAGGGGGGCACAACACCCTTGTTGAGAGTCAGAATGCTTGCTCGAGTTCATTCCAGACTCAGGTGGCCTGCCTCGTCACAAGTCACAAGACAAGCGTCCTCTGCTGCCCCATCAAACCCACCCCTGCCCTGGGATCCTGTCTTATTGCTCTAGCCCAGATTTTGAACACTGATTGAATAGGAATGACGAGAATGGGCACACCTGCTTCGATCCTGGTTCAAAAGGAGAAACTTTGAGGTTTCCAGTATTTATAATGTTGGCGATGGATTTGTGTAAGCGCCCTTTGTTATGTTCCCTCTGTCCTGGTTTATTTATCAGAAAAGAGTCTGGAAGTTTGTCAAAGTTTCTCCAGTTGTGTGGCATCTGCCTGTAAGTATATGTCGTAGTTAGCATTAATTGATCTACATATGTTGTGCCGGTCTTGATGCCTATCTGGGATGAAGTCAGACTGGTCAGGGTGTTGGTTCTCCTAGATGTGTTTGCACTGATTTTATTGAGAACATCCGCAAGTGGTGGCTGCCTTGGTTGTCAGCTGGACACACCTGTGCAACGGGAGCTTCCGTGGAGGAATCGCCTCCATTTGATTGACCTGTGGACTCGACTGTGGGACGTTTTCTTGATTGTTGATTAATGTCCCAGAGCCCAGCCCACTGTGGGTGGTACCATCTGTAGACAGGTGGTCCTGGGCTGTACGAGAAAGCAAGCCGTGGAAGCCAGAAGCAGAGTGTTCCCTGTGGTCTCTGCTGCGGCTGCCTCCCCAAACCACCTTTACCTGCTTTAGTGTCAGGGCTCTATAAAATGAGTTCAGAGTGTTTTCCCTCCTTTTGTAGGCTAGTCGAGAAGTGGGAGATGGAGTAGTGCTGGCTGTTCCTTAAGAGTTCTTCCGGGGGTCCTGAGTTCAGTTCCCAGCCACCACATGGTGGCTCACTACCATTTATAATGAGATCTTGTGCCTCTTCTGGCGTATTTATTAAATATTTAATATTTATATATTAATATTTATATATTTATTAAATAAAAAGTTCTATAGAATTTAACAGTGCATCATCTGATTTGGGGCTTTTCTTTGTAGGGAAGCTATCACTGCTTCAATGTGATGCTTGTTACGGATTTATGCTGCTTATATTGTCTTGACTTAATGGTGTGTCTTAGTGTCTAGGAGTTTATCCATTTTTGTTGTTGTTTTGTTTGTTACTGTATTTTTCCAGGCTTTTGCAGTTTTAGGTTTTCAGAGTCTTTCCTTGGCATTTGCCAAGGTCTCCTCTCTTCCTTAGTTCAGGTAGGGATGTGTGTTATCATTTTAGCTTTATTAATTTCTGACCTGATCTTTATTTTTTCTGGCCACCTGCTTCTTTGGGGTTTGGCTTGTTCTTGTTTCTAGGACCTTGACTGAATTCATTTCTCAGCTTTTTTAATGTAAGCGCCTAGTTGTGATTTTTTCTTAGAATTGACCTGGCTGTAACCTGAAAGCTCTAGCAGAGTGTGTGTGCTTTCAAATTCACTTGATCCTAGCGATTTTCTAAACAGCTTTCCTGATTGCTTTGTTGACCCACTGATCAGTCAGGAGTGCATCGCTCCAGGGCCAAAGAGGCCACTGGGCAACTCACAACCACCCTAACTCCAGCTGCAGAAGGGATCAGATGCATCTTGCCCCAGAGGCACCTGCACTCTTGTGCATAGCCAGCCACACACAAAGACATATATGCATGATATTTTAAATAAAATCTTTTTTTAAAGGAAGTCTGTTGAGTTCAGGCATTTGTGTGGTTTCACTTTGATTTCTGCTCTATACCACTGTGATCTGCTAGAAAAATAGAATTACTTTGGTTTTTGTATTTGTTAAGTTGTTGGCTGTTTTGTGATCTGTCATGTGGTTCTATAGGCACTCCATGTCTGTAGATCTGTTAGGAACATTTGGTCCATTGTGAGTTTTGACCCTGAGGTTTCTATGTTGACTTTAGTTTGGACGATCTGTCTAATGAATCACCCACTCTCTTAGTCACCTTGCTGCTGTGAAGAGAATGCCAGGACCAAGGCGACTTTGCAAGAAAGCGTCCAATCAGGGGCTTGCTTGCAAGTTGAGAGGGCTAGTCCCTCCGTGATTGTCTTGGTGGGAAGCAGACAGGCATTTACATCCTGCGAGGATGGCTGGAACTGAGAGGGGGACAAAGAGGAGAGAGAGGCACAGGGACAGACATGACTGAGTCACCTGGCACTTGAACTGCCTCCTTGAGTTTACGCCTCTTCCCCCAGAGCTGGGGATGAATTTGGAGATCCCGCCCCACGAATTTGGAGCACAGAGGTGCCCAGTCGAGTTTGGCAAAAAGCCAGCCATGCAGACTGGCCCCTGAGGAGGTACCTGGATGAAGTGTTCAAAGTCTGCGCTAGTGTCTACTGATCACAGTCTAGCAACACTCAACACGGAGAGCGAGGAGAGATTTTGCATGACTTTTTAAACCTCAGAACCTACTCCCAGGGTCACATCTCCAAGACCCACACCTCTTAATCCTTCTCAAGCCGTGGGGGCCATTTTCATTCAAACCACCATACCCACTACTGTCCGAGGGCCTATCAGATCCTTTGTGTCCATTAACAGAAGCCTCAGCAGAGGGGGTGGGGGGAGAAAGGGAGAGGGAGAGGGTGTTCCTACGTACTGACCTTTACTTCTGAGGTTTTCAAGTCTTTGTTGAGACAGCTGTTTCCTTCACTGACTTCTGTCCTTGGCTATCAGGCCGGGTATCCGTCAGTTGTGTTTTCTTGGAGATGACAGATAGTTGGAGTTCACTTTCTAATTGTTGCTGGGGCAGTGTGTACTGTGGCCTATATGGTGAGTCAAGAGCTTAGGGAAGCCATGTCTCCCTCCTCTGTGGTTTCCGGGGCTCTAACTGCTCAGCCTGCTTGCAGCCAGTGCCCTTACCCATTTCGTTGGCCACCAGTTTTCACTTTTTTGTCTACGTCTCTATAAATTGGAGTTTTTACATTTTAAATTATTGCCAAGAGGTGCTTGTTAATTTTTATGATTTTACTGTTATGGGGGGATGGTTGGACTATTTTTCTTCCCACCTGTTAATATGAGGAGTGTGCTCCTCACCTACCCCGGAGTCAATAGGTTCTTCGTGGCTGTCCTTGCTTCAGACCTTCCTCTCATGGAACTCCTTTGTTGTGGCTGCAGCCGTGTTATGTGTGTGCAGTATCCCAGTGTCAACCGCAGTGCCGCCTCGGTGGCTGCAGCCGTGTTGTGTGTGTGCAGTATTCCAGTGTCAGCTGCAGTGCCGCCTCGGTGGCTGCAGCCTGCCTTAGTTTGTACTTGGCTTTGCACTGACTCTCATTCAGTTTTAAAGGACAGCTTTACTGGGTATGGTAGTCTTGGATGGTAGTTATTTCCTTTCAGGGCTTAAAGTACGCCATTCCAAGTTTCCCTGAGTTTTAGGGTCTCTAGTAAGAGATCTGACGTTTTCTGAGGTGTTTGTGTTTTAGGTTGAACACCTTGACATAGTATGTCATGGAGAGACCCTTTTCTGGCCATGTCTGGCATTCTGAGTGCCTCTTGAGTCTTGATATGTATATATATTTCTCTATATTTATGTGTGTAGATTTTCCTGCTATAGTTTCATTAAATAGATTTTTTTTGTCCCTTGATTTTTAGTAGAATTTCTTTTATTTATTCTTTGGCAATTTCATACATGTAAACACTGTCTTGAGCATGCCGCCACCGCTCCCCCCTTCCCATTCTCACCAGGCAACCCCAGTCCATACCTCTCCCTTTGTGTGCTTTCCTTCTTCTGTAACCCATTCATCTGGGTCCATGTAGATTCTTGTCCTTCCTAAATGCTGGTTTGAGCCCTTAGAAGACAGGTTACTATCTGCCAGATCTGTCCTTGCCGGAGTAGTTTTGTGGGGTTTCCCTCTGCTGCATTGATCTTGGCAGTCTGAGAGCTGAGCAGGTCCTCACTCGGTGTCTACACCTTGCTTTGGCTCTTGCTGGAGTGAAGGTTGAATTTGACTGGGAGAGTAAGGAGCATTGGAATCTGTACAGGAAGAAGACCTTTGCACTCACTTGTGTGGTTGGTTGGTCATTCATTCATTCATTCACTTTACAAGACAAGACCTCTGCACTCACTTGTTTATTACACAGGGTTTCCCTGGGTAGCCCTGACTGTTCTGGAACAGCGCTCTGTAGACCAGGCTGGCCTTGAATGCAAAACCACCTGCCTCCACCTCCTGAGTGCTAGGATTAAAGGCCTGTGGCAAATTGAATTCAGACTTTGTCTTCTGGTTGTCTCCCTTCTAAGGCTACCAGGATAGCTCAGTTTTAAACCGTTGGCTCCTTCTCTCAGGACTAGCCCTGCTTGCCCTTTGAGCTGTGCAAAATAAGAGAACCAAGACCCCAGCTGACTTGGGAGGTGTCTTTGGGTCTGCACAGCTGCATGTCCCCGAGTCCCCTGCCTTCGTCTCTGCCCTGTGCGGATGCCGTGACTGTCTCTTGGGAATCTGACATGCTTCCTCCTCCTTTAAGAATTGATTTTCCTATTCTGACTCCTTACACAGACTTCATTCTTTTCTGAGTAGCAAGCATTCCTTATTGGCTGACTGCCACCACACAACTGGTTACGTTAGCAACAAATACTCCCCCAAATGGTCCTAGCGTTTCTGTATCCTTTTAATTGCTACAGTGTTCTAGCTTATCACACTTGGGTGGTTGTGTGTTGACCTTTTCTCTTGTCTCAGGTTTTTGCTTTATGAAGCACGTTACATAAATGTGTGTGTGTTTTTTGAGAACTTTGTGCAGGGGAATGATGTGTGCTGAACATATCTGCCCCACTCCCTTTCCCCAAAATGTTTCCCTCCCAAATTCATGTCTTCATTTTTTTCTTTATAACACATTGAGTATAGTTGGTGTTACCCATATGTGTGGGGTTGTCCAATGAAGCAGGAGCAGGTAAATAAGCTATGAACAGCCTGGGTTGCTTTCTTAGGGAAAATTTCTAGTACTGTAATTGCTACATTATAGCATTGGATGTGGTCATTCCAGTTGCTCAGAAAGCTCACTTCAACTCATTCCTGTAGCCTTTAAGAATGGTTTACATCTGAATGAAATGTATTATGTGCACTTTGGATGTTAAAGGTGCTTGCTTTCTGGTCTAAGATAAATACACCTGTTGTAGGAGACCACTTGTTTCCAGGCTGCCCAGACTCCCGAAATAATCACTCAGAAACTGTATTAATTAAATCGCTGCTTGGCCCTTTAGCTATAGCTTCTTATTGGCTAACTCTTACATCTTCATTTAACCCATTTCTATTAATCTGTGTATCGCCACATGGATGTGGCTTACCGGCAAGGTTCCAGCTTGTCTGTTCCCAGTGGTGGCTACATGATGTCTCCCTGACCCCACCTTCTTTCTTCCAGCATTCAGTTTAGTTCCCCCCAGCTGTGTTCTGCCCTATCACAGGCCAAGGAAGATTCTTTATTCATTAACCAATAAAAACAGTACGTATACAGAGAGACTTCCCGCACCATGCACCTAACATTTTTCTAGAAGAAATGTCGAGGTAATGTCAACTGCACTTTCAGGGTTATCCTCTCCGAGATACTCAGCTTGGGGCTTTTTCAAGAATCTTCTGACACTTGGGCTGATAACAGTCTGTGTGTGTTGTCTGTGTGTGGTTTCCTGGGTGTTCTGTAGAACTTGTCACATGCTCAGGTTAGCCAGTGAGTGTGTCACCCCAGAAGTGAAGAAAGTCACACACATTGCCCCATGTGTTTCAAAACTAAGTGTAGGTTTTTTAAGTATAATTCCAGGCAGATTATTATTAAACCAGGCTCCAGCATAGAAATTTATTAAATGTGAACTGTTTGTGTCTTCTGATAATGAGTTTTTGAAATTTGCAGTGACACACACCTGTTGCCCCAGCTTCTCAGGAGTGTGAATCGGGAGTTCCAGCCTGCCTGGGCAACCTAGGAAGACCTTGTCTCAAAACAAAACACCTCTCCCCCATGGTTTTTTTTCTTTTATAAATGGTTTAAAATATAAATTTAAAAGTTCTTATGATTTTAAGGTCACGCTTTGCAATTGTTTTAAGGAACTTGGGACAACATAGTAGTTTACAGATATTCTAAGTTGTGCATTTGATTTCTTTTTCAAGAACTTCAGCTCCCCGGTTTAAGGGCATCTCAAGTACATAAACCATTTTTTTCTTTCTTCCATTCTCTCCCTTCCCTTTTTTTCTTTCTTCCTCTCCTTCCTTCCTTTCCTCCTTTTTTTGGGGGGGGATTTTTTTTGAGACAGATTCTCTGTGTTCTGGCTGTCATGGAACTCGCTCTGAAGACCAGGCTGGCCTCTGACTCACAGAGATCTGCCTGCCTCTGCCTCCCAGGTTCTGGGATTAAAGGCGAGTGCTGCCACCACCATTGGACCGTAAATATCTCTTATAAATATAGTAAACTCGGTGCCTTTAATTTTAAATTCTATCAAGGACTTCAATGTATCATACATAGATAACTTAG
>LOJH01004726.1:11714-22884 GCA_001685095.1 Ellobius talpinus | reverse complement strand
GTGTGTGTGTGTGTGTGTGTGTGTGTGTGTGTGTGTGTATGTGTGTCAGCCTAGCCTGAAACTGGGTGAGCAGGCTCCAGGCTTTTCTTTATTCAGATACAGTTTTCTGCTTTTGCCTCGTGAATAACCTTTACCCCCATTGTTCCCTCTTCTCCTTCCAAGACCCCCATTATCTGTTGATTATTCTTCCTTCCTCGATTCTGCTTTGTACACGAGACAGTTCTGTGCTTACCGGAACCATCTGCTTTCAAAGCCCTCCTTAAGACTGTACTTCAGAGACTGGGAAGAGGGCTCAACAGTTAGGATTACTCGCTGCTCTTGTAGAGGACCCAGACTTTACCGCTAGCACCCATGTGGTGGTTCGCCGTGGTCTGTAACTCCACTGCCAGGGATCCGATGTCCTCTAGTCTCTTGTCTCCAGTGCCCCTGCACACATGTGGTGCACTTAAAGTTACATGTGCACACGCGGGGCGGGGGGTTCTTAATTTTTGTAACAAAATCCTATCTTAGAAATAGCATCACTAAGCTTCTAGAAGTAGTTTTATGTGTGTGCAGGCTTTCAAACTTCTGAAATGCTCTCATGTTTGTGTTTTTTCTAGCATTTTATTAAGGACATTTTAAATGTTTGTGTGTTTGTTGTGTGCCATCATGTGGAGACTGGGAGAGAGACTCACGGAGCTGGAACTCTAGGCGGTTGTGAGCCACTCTGTGGGTCCTGGAGTCGAGCCCAGGCCCCCTGTAAGAGCAGCATACATAGTCTCTGAACTGCTGAGCCTGCTCTATGGCCCTTGAGGGCGTTTTCTGTTGATTTTCTTTCTCTGGTTCTAGGCTGCTTCAAATAGGTGGTTTTTCTTTGTAGTTTATTGGGCTATCCTACATGTTAGTAATATCATCTAAACATGAAATTGAAATAGCTAACCAGAGCGTGGTCTTATACATTGGGATCCTAGTGCTCCAGAGGCTGAAGTAGGATTACAAGTTTAAGGCCAGCCTTGGGACCCTGGTGTAAGTTCATGCGTACGGGGTCCAAGCTGGTTGTGTCCTCGTGTGGAGCATTTGTGAAGTCAGTAGCGTCACTGCTGTCTGCTGACGGTAGAAGGGCAGCATGGTTGCGACTGCAGGACTGAGTGGCGGCATCAGAAGTCTGTAGACAGGAGTTGCTGGGAGAACGCGTCCAGGAGAGGGAGCTTGTGCCGTCCCTGTGCTAGCCAAACGCGGAGCCCCTAGTTCACACTGCCGTTAGTTTTTCTCAAGCTGGGGCATGTGATGCATGTCTTCTCGTCCCTCCTCTAAAATTAGGCCAGCGCAACAGCGTCAAGAGTATTTAAAATGGCTTATGAAAAGGGATCTTTTCATTAAACTTTGGTCTAATTGAAATTGTTCACATTTAATTATAATTCATTTATCTAACGTTTTTGGACACAATACTTCTGAAAGAGGTGCAGAGTTCATTTTGGTAAAAATAAAAAGCCTCACTGTTAGCACATCATAATCACCACATGGAGGCTGGCAGATATTTTTTAAAAAGCCAGACAAAATCACAAGGCAAGCCATAAACAAAAGAGAGTCTTAATGTGATTTAAATACCGTGACTGAGTTGCAGTCAGCGTCAGCCTGGACACTGAGTTGAATGCGACATCATCCTCTATGGAAATGTATTCTAGCACAAGACGACCGCGGCCACCATCTGTCCCCATTCAAGAACACGTCTCACCGAGTGACCCGCACCCCGGTGGGATGCACCAAATATGCTTAAACATAAGTGCATCTTCCTCCCACTACAAAGTGTGAGCATCGCCCCAATTTTCTGCAAACTTTGTCGTGATTAAGACAACACTGACCAAAAAGACTTGTGATTGACCTGTGAACATTCATCACTCTTACATTTGCTGGAAAGCCTGTCCTTTGTGAGGTAAAATATAGAAGAAAACTTTATGGCAAAACCATTTCAGTCTTTGGCTCACTGCAGCATCTTCCGAGAAGAGTGCTGAGATTGTCACCAAACACCTTTATTTGAGCTTCCCTTGCGGCGCCATGACCTGGTCTCAAGTGTCCTCTGCAGTGGTGGCTCTCGCGCCCAGTCTCAGTCCCTCAGTCGAGTCTCTGGGCTTCCTTCAGGTTATTTTGAAAGTATCACATGTCAGGATCAGCGTTATACTTTGCTGCATGGAAAGTGTTCTTCCTTCAGCTTTGTTTTTGCCCTCTGTCAGACCGCTAAATATTTACTGATTGCTGGAAGGAGTGAAGCTGAATTATATTATCTATCTATGATTTAAGAAGCCCCCCTAGTCTGCAGATCCCTAGTTAATCCTAAAGACACCCTTTCATGGTCTGTGGTGCTCTTCCTGACAAGATAGATGTCATAGATGTGATAGTATGTGCACATTTAGGGGAAAGATGAGCCATTTTTTTGCTGCTGATCCTTTGTTGGAATAGAATGAAGCCTTATTTGGGAGCTGAGCTGCAGTTAACAGAAACAGAGGAAAATATAAACCATTTGTAAGCACAGCAGACTAAAAATTGCCACGAGAGGCAGAAACCAATATAAGAAAACAACTTCTGGGTTTATTGCCATTTACTTTATATGAATTGTTGATTAGAAAACAGCAATGAGGCTCGTGACTAATGAAGCAAATAGGACAGAATCCTGAAGAAAGACTTTATAAGCTGGGCCACTTCGGAACTGCGTGGATAGCTTGCCTCATCTACTGTGCTGAAAGAATTAACCCAAATAACTGGAGTCAAAATGTACCAGCTGATGAGGTGAGTGGAGATGGCAGGAGAGACTCTCATGTAACATCACTTGGCCATAGGACCCACTGACATTGGTGTAGGGGGCAAAATTCATAACGCCTTTAAAATTCAAGAGCAAGAGACTGGGTTATAGTTTTGAATAGAGCCTTGGCCAGCTGAACACTAGCCCCTAGGCTTCTGCCATGAATGTAAACCCCACTCAGAAATGTGAAGGGCATTATGCAGAAGATGGTGACCAGCTGTTCTCTATCTCCCCTGAGTTCTAAACAATAAGACTGAATGTGTGCTTTGTATGAGGGATTTGGGCCAAGAATTGGAAGAATATTAGTGACTGAAGTAAGTTTCTGTAAAATCTTTTAAAGAACATTCTATCCCTTAAAACACATACTGTCCTATTTTGACATGGGGAACCCTATTAGAAGGGATGGTGAGTAATACAGAAAGAAAATCTGTAGCCTGGACAGTCAGTACAGACACCAAGTAAGAGTGAAGGGAGGGGAAGCATGTGGCGTTAGCCTAAGACTGGCATTTAGAGATTCTCGGGAAGCTGCTTTTGGAGAGCATCAGAGTCTTTGTTTTTGGCTTCCTTGGTTAACACAATTTTGAATGAAATCGTTCTCATTGGCATCTATCTACTGTTTGTGAGCAACTGCCTCCTGCAGAGTACTTTAAACAGACACTTGGCATCAGTAGAAGATGTTGAGAATTATTTCCCTTCCTCTTCCAACTCCTCCTGTGCCCCCCCACTCCCTCTCAATTTGATGGCCTCTTAATATTGATAATTGTTACACAGACCCACACATATATGAATGTAACTTGCTGAGTCTGCTTGTGTGATGTTTTTAGGGGTGACCACTTGGCATCGGATGACTGAATAGGGGCTCATCCAAGATTCTCCTCAGCAGTCATTGCCTGTTGCCCCCTTAGAGCAGGGCCTTGTGGGATTTCCTCCATCCATGTAGGCATGGCAACTGATGCTGTCACTGTTCAGGTTTTGTTTAGGGCAGCCATATTGTTAGATTTCATGGGTGCCACTGTCTTACAGAAAACACAGTCTTGCAGAAGACTCCCTGATCCCGGTGGTAAGAGATGGCTCTTACCATCCTTCCACCTCCTTCTCCACAGTGTTCCCTGAGCCTTAAGTGTAGGGTTTGTGCTGTAGATGTAGCCCCTGGGGATTGGCTCCCTGACGTCAGTTCTGCATTCTGACTAGTGTGACTTTCTGTAATGGTCTCTACCAACTGCACGAAAAGCTTCTTTGATGAGGGATGAGAACTGCACTTACCTACACATTTCATTTGCTCTTTACTGAATCTCCCCCTAAACTGTACTTTTCATAGAATGTCGTCCACTGTCTCGGTTAGAATCACAGGTGTTTAGGACAAAGAACTACAAGCATTAGAGCCAGTGCCATCATGTGACTTGGAGGGCTTGGGTCCTCAGGACATTGGATCTGGGGCACTAGAATGCCCTAGAGGGGCAATTTCTGCTGCTGTGGATCCAGGGAGATATTTGTGGTTTATTAGGTTAAAATTTGCAGGCATCATACAAGCAATCTATACCTTCTTCTAACTTAGAAATCACTAATTCAGTCGGGCAGTAGTGGTGCATGTTTTAATCCCAGCACTCATGCAGGTGAATCTTTGTAAATTCAAAGCCAGTCTGGTCTACAGAGTAAGTTCCAGGACAGCCAGGGCAACACAGAGAAACCCTGTCTACAGAATCACTAATTCAGTATAATAATAGTATCAGGAGACTTCAGTCCTGTGCAGTGGTGTGCTAGTAAATATTTAATGTGTGGTTCCCCATCTGGTGCTCTCATGTGGTCACAGGTACCTGGTTTGTAGAGCTTGTCAATTTTAGTAGTGTAAATCTCACTGTGACTGATTACAAGATACAAACATGAAACCACTCAAGGTTTCATTCTGGGTTGTGCAGGTTCAGTGCTCATTGCTGCAGTTCCCCAGTGTCCTTTGTCACATGAACAGAGTGTCGAACTTGACAAGCATCAGCATCAGTGGTGAAACTTCTCCTTCATCCTATGACAAAGCTGCAGATGCAAGGCAGGGGTGTGGCTCTCAGAGATCTGCTCTTTAAATCCTGACAGCTCTACGGAGGGGCTAGTCCTTCATGTTGCTCCTTGTAGTAATGTCAGCCAAGCCCTTACCATGTCTGACTGAGGAAAATGAAAACATTTGATCATTTACAAATCAAAAGATCTGATGCTTAGGAACAGTAAGTATAACCTACTTAGGCTGAGGCAGGGGGATTACTTGAATCCACAGTGTGAGGTCAGCTTAGGTCTCTCCATATGCAATGAATATGCTTTATTACCATTGGTTAGTAAAGAAGCTGATTTGGCCAATAGCCAGGAAGGAATTTCAAGCAGAGACATCAGGACGAAGAAGATGGAGCCAGACACCAGCAGCCACTGGGGAAGCAAGATGTGAGGTAACAAGCCATGAGCCTCGTGGTAAGATATAGAATAATAAAAGTGGGTTAATTTAAGTTGTAAGAGCTAGTTAATAATAAGCCTGAGCTAATATGTCAAACAGTTTGCAATTAATATTAAGCCTCAGAGTAGTCACTTGGGAACTGGTGGGAAGGAGAGAAACTTCCAGTTATAAATGGTACCCACCGTCTGTTATAGATCCACATAAGACCTAACAAAAACTTTTAAGAAGGTTCTTAAGTACAAATAAACAGAGCCACACCGTACTTCCTAGCCTCTCATGCTGGCCATGGCACAAACGCATCTCTGGACAACTGCCCAAGAAATGGAGCCAGCTGCCAACCTCCATGGGCTGAGCTGCATGGTGGTTCCCACAGTCTCTTACACAGGCTGCTATAAAGAGGCTCCCAGCTGCTGCCTGCAGGCTTGAGAGCACAGCAGCGGGCTGAAGAGCGAGCACAACACAGTCCGTGCACTACATGGCAGATTTAGCTTTTACTCATACAAACAAGAAGGGTTTATGGGCAGCATACTACAAGCTGCTTGGTGGCAGCATGGATTTGCTGCTTCCCAGAGTTGAAGCAGTAAACATGGCTCCCAGAGCTGGTGGTGAGTATACCTTTGCCATGTTGGAAAGCTAAATAGGGCAGAGCCAACAACCAAAGCCTCTGAGTTGGTCCTAACCATGCCTGCTTAGCATTTTAAAAGCCTCTCCTGGTCAAAAAAGGATTACAGATACTCAATAAGAACAGATTCAGGAAAAAAAGGCTCTAAACTGGTCACAATGTGTTTGATAAATATGCATAGCTTGGGAGAGAGGATGAAGGATAGACAGAATCATAGACTAAAGATAATAAACTGGGGTACTTAAAAAAGAAATAAAGTAAAAAAATTATAATTAGCCAAATAAAATGGAAAATTCACAGAGTCTGGATTATGTATGTTATTGTGTTTTCTTTGAAGTTTTTTTTTTGACTGTTAATGAGCTAACTGCAGAGAGACATTTGATTGTGGGGGCTGCTAAGCTAAGCCAACAAAGGTGTCTTGACTTCAAAATTTGGGTCTAAGGATGTGTTACTTTGGAAAAGAGGTTCTGTTTTTGCTTCCAGGAAGATGAGAATCTGTGAATTCCTTCCAGGCTAATATGGTTTGATCAAGTACGACCCCCTGAGAGGTCTCCTATGGGAGCCATGGCCCAGATGACCCAATATCCGGAACAGCTTCAGGGCAACTGGCTGAGACAGCGCAGCTTTACAGACTACTACAGCCAAGATTTAACCATAATTCCAAATTTTCTCAGGTTTCCCATTAGATTACCAGCACCCTCAGTCAGCAGGAAGTAGTCTAGAGAGCTATGCCCAAATTCCCAAAATATTGTTTATGAATGTTTGTTATCATTTAAACGGGGTTGGTTAAAAATGGTTAATGGTCATAGTCATAGTCATTTTTGTAATAAAAAGGAGGATATGATATAGAAATGATAAAGAGTAGATTATTAAATCTACTTTAATTCAAAAAACATCTCTTAATCTCAAAATACATCACACTGGTATGGATTTTGGTTTACTGATAAAAATTTAAAGTCAATTTTGTTATACTCTATGTTTATTTCTACTCTTGTTTAAGGTATTATGTTTATTCAGCTTATTTAGAAATGTAATATATAGTTAAAATACAAATTAATAGTCATCTATAATAGTCAAACTTATTGTCATGTTAGATTTTCTAGATATGCAGATACATATTTCAAATGGGGTAGGTAATCTTCAAACACTTCAAATACTTACAGAATATGGCATTTAAAATGTTTTAATAACTTATTCTTTGGATGTGAGATTTCTGCTCCTGGCAGCACCAATTACTTCAGAGGATGATGGACACTGAAGAGGCTCCTTATGGAATTTGCTTTCAATGTGGTGAGACTAGCCATTTGGGCAAGAAACTGCTCTTGCCTGTACTGCTTATATGCTGTATAAAGTTAACATGCAGAACCCATGGAAAAGTAGCTACTGAACTTGCTAAAAGAAGATGGAACAGTCCTCCAGGGTTCCTGCTTCATGGAAAAGTCTGCCAGACATTCTACAGGACACAGAAGAAAGCTACTGATGGATTTTTGCCAAAATAGGTAGGACAGTCCTTCAAATTTCCTGCTTCACTGAAAAATCTGCCAGACACTTCAGGCTTCTAGGCTGAGGATGGATACTCCAATACTACAGAAGATCTTTGGGTGACTGTTCAGGCAGCCAGATGTCTCTGTCATTTCTAGAGTTTTGGAAATTGCTTACAATGCACTTCCTGGTTACTTAGGTAATATTATATCCTTCCGGAGTCTTTGATGGAGTTGAAGACTAGATAGTTATATTTGTAGCTTTTTATTATGGTAAATGATAATTAGATATGAAACTTTAGACTCACAAAGATAGAACAGAGTATTTAATTTCATCAAATACAAATAGACTAAATACGGTAACTGTAATTTTTGCTTGATTACATATAACTGTTTTTGTTATATGCTGTAAATATGCTTTATTACCATTGCTTAATAAAGATAATTTGGCCAATATCCAGGCAGAATAGAACCAGTCGGGAAATCCAAGCAGAGATACAGGGCGAAAGAAGTTGGAATCCGGGCAATGCCAGCAGTCACTGGAGAAACGAGTATGACGTAACAAGCCACGAGCCTCATGGTAAAATACAGAATAATAGAAATGGGTTAATTTAAGTTGTAAGAGCTAGTTAATAATAAGCCTGAGCTAATAGGCTAAACAGTTTGTAATTATTAGTATGCCTCAGAGTGGTTATTCATGAACTGGTGGGCGGGAGAGAAACCTCCTGTTACAGCACAGGGAGACCTTCCCATCTTAAAAACAAAGGTTTGAAAGCATGTTTTATTTTTATTTTAAAAATGCTGGTGTTTAAAAGAGTCATAGCGCACTGATCAACACTGCCCTGATTAAAAGCCTACCTGGAAACACATTTAGTGGGCGGTTGGGAATGTATCTATTTTAAGTATGGTAGAGCTGGTTGTCGCCTTGCAGAGATATCTCTTGCAATTTCCCTAATGCTGGAAGGCCCAATGGCTTGAGCTCCTACCTACAAATCATTCCTGTAAGAATGAGAATTCCCAGTTATCTTTTCTATTGCCTTCTTCTCCAAAAGCAACTTGGGGAGGAAAGAGTATGTTTCACATCACAACTTGTGGTCTGTCCAGAGAAGTCATGGCAGGAACTCAAGGCAACAACTGATGCAGAGGCCAAGAAGGAACGCTGCTTACTGGCTTGGTGCTCACGTCTGGATTAACAAACTACTTTCTCATGCCATTCAGGACTGTGGGCTCAGGAGTGACACTACCCTCTATGGGATGAACCCGCCCACATTCTCAGTCAAGAAAATGCATTACAGGCTTGCCCACAAGCTACCTGGTAGGACTTTTCTTAATTGAGGTCCTTCTGAAATGACTCTCCTGTGTCAAGTTACATAAAGCTAGCAGGCATATGCATGTACTTTTGAACTCTTGATGTCTATAGTTTGATTTAAAAAAAACATTCAGTGGCTGCAAAACCTCCCCCTGAACTTTAGAGGAGAAAGCAATGAATTTTGAGAACATGATCACCACGCTATCCCCACTGATGAGTTACTGATAATGTTGATACTAACACATCGCCACATTTGTGCACTGATTTTAATAATCCTCAGGTGACATTTTGAAATCAGGAGAAAGGCTTAGGAGAACAGTGCCAACTCATACTGGATTTTCATCTGCATTCTCTGACTCCACTGCACAGTGCTCAACCAGTGTCCAGACGTTTTCATGTAGTAAGTAACGATCAGTGCTTCCTGTTGGTGAGGGATATTTGACTTAGGCTGGGGAGGAGTTAGATACATTAGACTACCTGAAATTCTCTTTCCCACTAAGAAAGGATTTGTGCCCAAATAAAATTAACAATTTTGGTGTTAGGTTAGGGTGATGTTTTTTATTCTTTGGTTCTCCTTGGTGTCAAGGGTTGTACTGAGGACCTCAGTGTCTTCAATTCTTATCTGCTCTTAATCCTTAGGGGACATTGTTAAGAAGACTTCTGCTAAGTCCTGGGCTGGGGAGAAGGCTCAGCAGGGAAGAGTGCTTTCTTCTTTTGTAGGGCACTTGAGATCAGTTCTCTCACACACAGTGCCTCACAACTACCTGTAATTCCATGTCTAGCAGACCCAGTGCCCTATTCTGGCCTTCAAGGGCCCCTGCCTACATGTGGTGCACATGAAATCACAAAGGCAAACACATACAAAATTTTTTTTAAAATCACACAAAGACATTGCCTCCCTGGAGGGTCCCACATTCTACAATGCATGGTTGGGTGGGCCACTGCCAGGGAAAGTTGTTGTAAGTATTTACTTTCCAAACACAATGCAGCCAAATCTGGAGCTGTAATCTGTTTCTCATATTCCAAATTTTACAAATGGAGGCCAGAGGAAATGGCATGGTTGGGTGTAGAACCACCAGATGGCAGTATGTGTGGACTAAAAAAGCATTTATACCCCTTCCAAGGTGGGTGTTCCTTACCTTAGTTCACAAAAGGTTGGGTTTTTTTGGGGGGGCATGTGTGTGCACTTTCTCTGTGTCTGTCTGTCTGTCTTGTTTCTGTGTGTGCGTATTCGCTCTCATTTCTCTATCTTGTCTCTCTGTATGTGTGTGTGTGTATGCACTCTTGTCTGTCTGGTCTTTGTGTGTGTGCATGCACACATGTGTACACAAGCTCAAAGCTGATGTAACATGTCTTTTTCAGTCTCTACTTTATTGAAGCAATGTCTCTCATTGAACCTGGAGCTTGCCAATGCCAGCTAGTTTAGCGAGCCACCTTGCCCTGGGAATGCTGTTTGTGCCTCCTGGGTTTACAGGTGGCCACCACCCTACTTTTCTGTGGGTTCTAGCAGTCCATATTTTTCACAGTTGCAGGCAAGCACTAGAGCCATCTCCCAAGCCCACTTCCTTAAACAGCTTGAGGGTAAATGGTGGTTATGGTCATCGTAGGCTTGGCAAGTGTGATCTGAAACATGACTGGATCTTCCAGAAACTAAGATGTTATAAATGATCTCAAAGAGAGATTGAAATAATCATTGAACTGCCAGGGGGAAAGAGGCTGGGGTAAATCTTAGTGAAAAAATATTAAACTGGTCTATCAATTACCATTTCCTTGTTTTGACAAAGTCCCTGCCAGAAAAGCAACTTCAGGAAGGAAGGATTTATTCTGTCTCAGTTTGAGGATGCAGTTCAGCATGACGGGGAAAGTGTGGTGGCAGAACTCCGAGGGAGGCTGCTCACATGCGATCCACAGGAAGCAATGGGAAATGAGCTTTCTTCTTTCCATTCAGAACTGGACCCCACCCTCATATGCACATCCAGAGATGCATTTTCATGCTCACTCCAAACCCAGGCAAGCTGTAATGAAGATTAGCCTGCCAGGATGAGAAGATGGCAGAAATGCGTCGGCAGGTATGCACAAGTAGAAGGGGATGTTGTGTGCTTCCACCAAGTCAGCAGCTGAGTGAAGAAGGGGGTAGATCTCAAAAGGTCAAGTACAGGGGCCCAATTAAACTCGTGAACAAAAGCATGGTGTGGGTGCTCCTTTAGTGCCAGAACTTGAGCAGAAGCAGGCAGGTACCTGCAGATCTGAGGCCAAAACAAAACACGGCCGCCACCACCACCAGAGGCTCAAGAGATGGCTGCACAGGTGAGAGCTCTTGTTGCTCTTGCAGAGGGCCCAGGCTTGGTTCCTAGCACTCATTTGGTGGCTCACAATCACCCATAGCTCCAGTTCCAGGGGATCAATGCCCTCTCTTACTTCTGTGGGTACCAGGCACATATATGGTGCCCATATATAAGATGGGCAAAGCACTGTTTCTCTCTCTCTCTCTCTCTCTCTGTCCTCTCTCTCTCTCTCTCTCTCTCTCTCTCTCTCTCTCTCTCTCTCT
>LOJH01004725.1:35879-48778 GCA_001685095.1 Ellobius talpinus | reverse complement strand
CGAAAGAACAAGAAGGCAGTTCATTGATGGCTTCTGAGCATGTATGGCAATTCAGACTCACTGGGTCTCCAAGCACCTGGAACAGTAATGGGCACAGACATCACAGGAAGGTCTGGCTGGATCTTACTACACAATGCTCACTTGTATAACAAAGAGCTTCCTGGACACAAACTGGTCCTTTAAATGACAGAAATTGTATAAGTAAAACCGAGATGTATCTCAGGCTGTATGCTTCAAAACCCATTCTGCCCCCCCCAAAGCCATTATAATGTACACATACAGAAATGGATCCTCATTGATTTTTAGATATGGTGCTCTTGAATCTCGTTTGCTAGTTCACTCAGCACATCGGGCCTCAGTCCATGAACAAGAGCAGCTGAATGCTCTTGTGGCTGATCTAAACTGCCATGCCCCATGTCCTTTCTCAACTCTGAGCACTAGAAAACAGAGATTTGGTGTCAAGTGACCAGCCCCTTGATGGCACACACCTTTAATCCTAGCACTTGGCAGGCAGATCTTTGTGAGTTCGAGACTAGCCTGGTCTACAGAGTGAGTTCCAGGACAGCCAGGGCAACACAGAGAACCCTGTCTTCAAACAAACAAGCCACTTCCATGTAACTGGACCTCCATAACCAAAGGGAAAATGAAGTAGATGAGATTCTGAGGGTGCATGACTTGTTCTGGAATTTCTGGGACATTCCTAGTCTCAAGTCTTCACTAGACCACAGAAGCTCACAAGCACACTCACGCTTTCCTGACTGTATGTTGGGTTCGTTGTTGTTGATTTGGATATTTTTAATTTAACTTTACTTTTTGTTTGACTTTCATTGCAGAAGACTGAGTTAATAGTGTAATACCCATCATCATTGGTCCCATATCCTGGCAGGCTTTTTTTTCTGTAAAACATGATATAATAACTTGGCTCTCTTGCCCAATGGAGAGAACAGTAGACTTCTAGACAAACAAGGCAAAATAGGCACAGCTAATAGAAAGATGATAATTTAATTTAGTTTTATTTTCTTGACCTTTTGGTGCTCAACTTTCAGTGTCTATAGCATACAAATTCCAGGGTGTGAAGGAACATCATGTCAATTTATGTATTGCAATAGCCCCCATCTTCCTTCAGAAGAGGCTGGAAGATCACATGTATGCATGCAGGAAGGAATATATCAAAATGACCATTACATGTCTAGCAGAGAAAGATATATATTTAGTGAGCAAAATGTTTTTATATAAAAAAGAATATCAAGCTCAGTCATAGGATGCTATCCGATAACGCAAACCCAGCTCTGCTCTTAAGGGAGCCACACTCAGTAACCATGACATTTCTGTGAAAGTAGGCCAAGTGGTGACCCTGAAGCAGAAGAGCAGGTGGCCCTCAGTATCGAGAGGACACAGTCTGAGCTGGCCAAGCAGGGCTCGGCTGCCTTTTGTCTGTCCTTGTTCATCCTTCTCCATGATTACTAGAGTCGCACAAATGAGCACACCATGCTTCCCGCTCCCTGCAGCAGCCTTTGCACCTTCAAGGGCATTCTCTACCATGCATCCACCACTGTCAGCATCCTCAAATTTACCCCTCAGACAGAAAGCCCTCCTCACGTGCCTCCCCCTCCCCAATCAGCCTTCCCTGGAACTCAAGCTTTCTCCAATGAAAGTCAATTTGCTAGTCCCCAAAGGTGCAAAGCAGTTCCTGAAGTCCAAATAACTGTCTCACGTTATAGATATTTATAGGAATCTACCTAAGTTCCAGGCATCAGGCTGAGCCATGGGGATGAAAAGGTACATAAGGCACAGACTAGGGACCCAGGGTTCCAGCATATTGGACACAGCAGAGATGGATACAAGGAACGAGGAGGACATCAGCCACCAGCCCTGTAGAGCAAACATCCTATGGGTACGGCCAGAAGAAAGCTGAAGGTTCTCTCCGCAGGGTTTCAACACCGTGAGCATGGGAGGAAGGAAGCTGCGGTGAGTAAATAAGTTATTCAACAGCCCTTCTCCATACCTGCTCTAATCACAGCTCCCGATAGCACCCAGGAGCCAGCGCTGTACTGGAGAAATAATTTAGGAAGAGCTGGAGACAAAATCAAGTTGTGGCACTAGGGAGCTTACTGTCAGTGTGCCACTTCCTTCCCAGTTACTTCATGGGCAAGAGGGGCGTTGGACACGTAACATCTTACACGGGGTGCTGTTTAAATTTAGAGACCTTATTACATCCTCACCCAGCTTCAGTGACTATCTCTTTTCTCTGCTTTTTCCAAGATGTAAGACCCAGGCAATCACGGAGTGCCCATTATATCGATATCAGATGACACTAAAGCCAAAAGCCTCTCATTTCATTATTCCTGACTAAATAGAGGAGTTAGCAGACCCTTTGTGAAATACGCAGTATGGTTGAGATGTGGGGCTTGACTGTCATTTCTGTTAACCCTAACCAGATTATGCTGATGTAAGCAAGTATATCCGTGCTTGCACAAATAGCCTCAGGCATAGTAGATCTGTGGAACAGCATCACTAACCTCCCATCAAACACTTGCTAAGATACCATACACAGATAAACAGCAGCAGACAACTTTAAAATAATTCTTCTTCTAACATATTTAATGCTTTCAAATCACAATAGCTTTGTAGCCACTGCCAACAGATCATTTTGCATTTAAAATGAGAGTGGTTCACCTGATTCTCTTCCAGTTAAATTTCTTATCATATGAAGGCTCACTATGAAGTTAAATTTGGAGGGGCCAATGAATAATCTAACCCATCTCCCCTATAATCATCTGGAATCTGTCCAAAACCTCCCATCTGAGAACTAGCTGTGCCCTATTTCTCAGTCGAAAGGCCCACCTCGCACCCAGTATCTTATAACCTCCACATCCACTCTTTATTCAGTTACTAGGGACTGTGCTCAAACCTCAGGAATAAAGTTCTACTTACCAACTCTGAAGACAATTAGTCATATCAGCAATGGCTGGGGATCCTTTAAGGACTCTATCATTCCCTTTCTGGCCTCCCAAATGGGAATGTGGTCATCGTGAGCTAATCACCAAGGATGATGAACAGCCAGAAGGAAGCTAAACACTAAAACATAGAACGTCTGCCCTGAGAAGGAACCACAAAGCACCTCCTTCCCCATAACACAACACAAAAGTCTCTCTCTTTTTCTTGTTTTGTTATTTGGTTTTGTTGTTGTTGCTTTGCGAAAGGGTCTTGCCCTGTATCCCAGACTTTCTTCAAATTCCCTGTGTAGTCAGGCTGACCTTAAATTCACTGTCCTCCTAACTCAGCCTCCTAAACACAGGCATTAAAAATAAGTGCTACAGGACTGGAGAAATGGCTCCGTGGTTAAGAGCACTGGCTGCTCTTTTAGTGTACCCAGGCATGATTCCCAACACCCCACATGGCTGCTCACAGCCCTCTCTAACTCCAGGTTCGGGTAATTCAGTACCCTCTTCTGGTCTCCCTTAGCACCAGGTACATATATGGTATACAGATGTACATGTAGGCAAAACACCCATACGCACAAAATAAAACAAAAATTTGAAAAGCAGCGTAGTCTACATTTTAAAAAAGTGCCACCAAGTCTGACTTAAAACAGTTTTCTTGATGGCAAATTAGGATACAAAACTCAGAATACATAAGAGAGCAGCAGTAATGAGGTCCTGGAGAAGAGGTGCTCAACTCAAGTATTCCAGGTAATGGCAGCCTAGCTAAGACATTGGACAACTTTGCTAATAAGTAGAATTCACTGCCCCGTGAGTCCCAGAAATGTTTGCTTACACAGCTTTGTGAGCCCAGTGGAAAGGGAAGCAGACATAGCAAAGTGCACACTATACATACCCTATCTCATTTGTTCCCAGGATCACCCCAATAGTAGTTTATCATTTCCCTTTGTGCCAGCATCGTCTGATGGAGCGAATTTATTCACTGAGGTAACACAACTTGAGTGAAAACACGAACCAGTAGCATCTGATGCCTACCCTCAAATCTGTTCAATGACATTGCTACCTCAGCCCTTAGAACTAATAATGACTGTGTTAAACCACGTCTCTCCAGGAGCCACACTGACCTGCTAAGGCTGGTCACACTGTCCTGCCAAAGCAGATGAGGCCTTTTCAAGGCCAGAGCCACTGGGCACCAGGTTCTGTTCCTCCTCCCTGGGAGAGGCAAGCTGTGTCCTCTCAGAATCACTTGGGAAGATTTTAAACCTTTGTGGTTCAAAGATATTCACTGCATGTTCTGACATTTCTCATGTGGCGCTTCAAAAGCCTTGACTTCTGCACACACAGCAGGTATAGCTCCCTGCTGAAAGAGGACACCTTTCCCTGCCCACTTCTGCCACATCCTTGCACAACAGCAAACCAATGGTGCCTAGGTGCTGGTCTCACGTTGGTTTTATATCTTTTATTGTTCTCATGTGAGTGTAATGCCCCAGTCCACAGTTCTGCAGATTCATGCGAATTCTGCCTCTTTGGGTTCCACAGAATATAAGAGCTTCTTTGCAAATTGAGAGCCTGCTGTCCTTGCATCTCCTTGGCTCTCTTCCCCTAGACATCACCAGAGCTACCTCTTTTAAATGAGGTAGCTATGGCTCTGAAGTAGCCCACTGGCAAGGGAAAGGTATGGAAGAGTAACAGTTTTTGCTACTTCACACATTTCCTCAACTTTAAATGTATAACATGAAAGGTAATTGATGCTCACTATACTCGTACTAGGTCCAGCCCACCTCTGTATATGAACTCAACAACCATACATGGTAGCCACTATCAATACACATTTTATAAACAAATAGGTTTAAGGTTGGCAACCTATTTTTCTAAACATCCCACAGGGCTTTATTTAAAAGGAGGCATGGATTCAGACTGCTTGGCTCCACAGTTCACCTCATTACCACTATACTGTTCTATCAGTTTCTCTGTGAGGCCTCTGAGAATGCAATGTCTGCCCATGTGAGCATTAACATGAATTTCTTATTTGCTTATGTATGACTTCCTCTGCCAAAACCATTAGAGGGTGCAACAATGCACCGCGCAGAGCGGAGTGGCATAGGAACACACACATGCAGACACCCACAAATAAGTCATGCATGCACATCATATCCCTGGGTGTTTCAATTTGCCCCTTGATGTCAGATAACCTCCTTCAATCATCTCCCAGTGGCTCACAGCCTGTGACCATTCCTACACTCATAGTGTCTGACCAGCATATCTCCTAAATTTACTTGTTGAAGCCCTAGCTCCTAGTGTGAACAGCTTTGTAGACAGCATTTAAGATAGCGAGGGCTAAATGGAGTCATACAGACAGGGCCCTGCTTGGTTTGACTGGTGTCTTTATGAAAAGAGAAATTACCCAAAGTAGTGACCAAGGAAAAATTTGGGAGAAACCAAACTCAATGAAATCTTGACCTCAGCCTTTCAGCCTTCAGAACTGTGACAAAATAATTTCTGTTCAGGCCACTCAGTCTGTGGTATTTCCTTACTGCAGCCTGGGCAGACCAAAATGCCAACATCAATAAGCAAACTCAAGGACTTTTCCAAGAAAAAGTGTCATAGTTATTACAGTAGTTGAATATTTCTTAATCAGTTAACATATGAGAAACTGGGCTGCTATTTTTATTAGGTGTCTACATTTTTGAGCATAACATTGATGAAATTTTATTATGTCTTATGCTATTTTGTTGTCATGCAATTTTACAGGTGGCCATTTGTAGGGATGCGTATGTCGATTCAACCCACAAATGACTGTGTGCCATTACTTTCAGGTAAATGACTCACAGATCATGAAGATAAAAAGTAGGATTGTACGGTAAAGGCACCAATCAAAAGAATACATTCTGACCCTGAAACCAGAGACAGCTCTGACCCTGAAACCAAAATCAGTCAGAGAAATACACCCTAAAACCAAAGACAGTCCTGACTCTAAAACCATAATCAGCCAAAGAAATACACCTTGGCCGTGAAATCAGAGCCAACCCTGGCACTGAAACCAGAGCCAGTCAGAGAAACACACCCTGACCCTGAAACCAGAGCCAAAGAAGCACATTTGAGCCTGATACCAGAGCCAAAGAAACACACTCTGTCCCTGCATGAAACCATGCAATCCCCAAGTAGGAAAACCAACCAAACCCTGAGCAGGAAACTAACCAATCCCTGAGCGTGAAATCTTGTTACTCTTTGAGCTTATCCAAGCTCAAGGATTGAAATCTGCCCAATTCCCATCCTGAAAATCTTCTGCCTGGAAAAATTCCACCCCTAAGAAGCCCATAAAAGCCCTTGTGCCTGTTCAGTTGGCAATTGTCATTTTCTACCCTGGCAGAGGTAGCCATTCTCCTGGATTCCTCATTCCCCCCGCAAAAAAAAATCTCTTGAATGAGTTTTAGGTAAAGACCTTCTTTTCTCAGAGTGGAGCAGAGTCTCTGCTGGGAAACTCCCTAGTGGAGCAGAGCAGAGAAGCAATGGACACCTCTGCTGGAAAACTCTTAGCAGAGAGGAGCAGAGAGCAGATGTAGAGGCTCTCTCAAAGCAGGATTGCTACAACCTGCAGGGAGACCATCAGGCATCGGAGTGCAGCTTCAGGTATAGCCAGACTCCCTGACAGTCAGGATACCTTTCTCCTTACAGCTGTAGGTATCCAAGATACCTTCCCCTCAAAGCTGTAGGTATAGCCTGACTTCCAACAGTCAGGGCACCTTTCCCTTCAGAGCTGTAGGTATCTGGGATGGCTTCCCTTCACAGCTGTAGGTATAACCTGACTTCTGACAGTCAGGGTACCTTTCTCTTCAGAGCTGTAGATATCCGGGATACCTTCCCTTCATAGCTGTAGGTATAGCCTGACTTCCCAACAGTTAGGATACCTTTCTCCTCACAGCTGTAGATATCCGGGATACCTTCCCTTCACAGCTGTAAGTATAGTCAGAGAGAGTACCTTTACATTCAGAACTGTGACACTTGCAAGGACATGATGCTTCAACTGTTTTCTTTGGGCATCCTGACAAGATAGGCTCTATAAAATACTAACCCAAGCACAGTTCTTGAAACACAAGTATAGGGTGGAGATGCCCAGGCAGAACTGAACACCAATGAACAGGCCTATGGATAGCTCACTGTTCTCCTTCTCCTTCCCAGATCTGCCGTTTATCTGTAGGATCAATCTACTAAACATGCATCCACAGCACTGCGTGTCTGTGTGTATTTGTGTGGGCACATGTATGAACTATGATACTATGAAAGTATTAAATGATAAATACTCATTTCTGGAAATAGGTTTTTGAGTAATTTATCTTAATTTTTAATGAACACTATACATACTTCTATAATGCTTCATAACCAAAATTGGTTATACCAACTTCGGGACTATTCTAAATCAGAAATATAGTTTAAAATAGCCAAAACAGAAGGAGAAATGGTTTATAGGTTTAAAAACTGGCAGGGGACATTAATTATGAATATTAGCCTTAATAAATTTGATTATTCCTCTTCTTTGTCTTCATCCAGCTCCATGTTGGATACAATTATTTGAAAATTAGCATTAAAAGACCATTATAAATTTAGAATCTAAAGTGAAACCAATGGACCAAATGTAAGCAGAGCACAAACGTATTAAATATGCTGCCAACTGACCAAGGTATGCCTTGCCTGGTATTTTTAGCCCAAGTCTGCTTTTTTTGCAAATAGCCAGTACACATGGGTGAGATGCCTAGCCATATGGCATGGGGAATGTGAGGGGCTGAATCCAAATGGAAAGGCTGAGTCGACTTTGCTACAGACTGCGGGTCTAGAATAGAAAGGAGCAAGGCTTGAAATCAAAGTCTTGTAGAACAGTATACTGTCTATGGGCCACTTCACCAGCTTCAGATCTCCCACCACGACAGTGACACCACAGTGAGGATACTGACCGCTTCAATGAGGGCCAGGTTGGGCTAAATGCAGCTATGGACTTTCAAGACACCACGTCCCAGGAATACTGGTAACTGACATCCAATTCCAGATGTGTCCTGATGTTCCTGTGGTATGGGAACTCTGGGAAGTGACTGTGCCAGACACTGCGGGATCACTGTCTGTCTTGGAATGCCAAAAGAAACGATAGTATAGTTTTATGACTCCAAGGCAGAGCATAGCAAACAAGGAGTCACTGGGCTGAATCCAGCTGGCTGTTTCAGTATGGTCCAAGGGCTTAGAAGAATTTTACATTTTTAATGGCTGAAAGGGTTTAAACACCTAATACTTCATAATATGAAAATGATATATTCAAATTTCAATCTCAATAAAATAAGGTTTCTTGGAAGCCGGCTATTACCATTTGTATGGTCTGTCTCCAGCTACTTTGGAACCACAATGGCAGAGTCATAATTATAACGAAGTCCATCCTGGTTTACTTCCCAGGTATTTACATGATAGCTTGTTGACTTCTGTCTCTCAAACTAAAAGGCCCGAATACAACCCACAGGCTATAAAGTATTTAAATAAGGGTGTCCAACAGTAGCAGACAGCATGCACTGAACAGTCAGCATTTGTTTCTTTTGGGTGATGGTACTGAGCAACCCAGGGACATTTTCTTATCTGTGGACAGGCACTCCTACCACCACCAAAGCAATCTATGGCTGAATTCCATGTTTTTCAAGAACAAAGATTCCAGCTGTGTCATCAGATTTGATTTTGTTCAGACTCTGGATCTAAACACTGCTGATTCTATATTCTAATATTAAAAGAAAAAAGATATCATCATTCTAGACCATAAAAATTTCTTATTCCCTCTCTAGAACAAGCAAAAAAAAAGCAGCAGCAACAGCAGCAGCAACTTCATTGGTAGGCTGGTTAGAGAGCTCAGTTGGCAAAAATGCTTGAGAAGCTGAGTTTGGATCCCTAGTACCAACATAAAAAAGCCACGTATGGTGGCATACAACTACAAACCCAACATCAGGGAAGCAGAGACAGGCAGAGACAGTCACACCCACTCAGTAAGCTCCAGGACAATGAAGAGAGCCTGTCTTCATAAGGTAAACACCCTCTGGGTTCTACAGATAGCCACACATTGCACACAGCAGTACCACCGCCATCCACAATAAATAAAGATAACTGCATTCATTATTAAAGCCCAGCCTGGGCTTCACAAGATCCTATGACAAAAAGAAATTGCCAATTTTGTGAGTAAATTTTATAAAAGATGTTCATTTCATGATACGATGTAAAAGCAATTTTGAGTTTCTTTCTCTGATAAAATTTTGCTTCTTCCTAGAATAAGGTAGAGAAATAGATAGGGACACTTTGTTGAAAATGTGTTGGTTATGAAAATTGGTAAAGGTATTTACCACACGATGTGGTTGGATGATCTAAAATTAGAGGATCTGAGAGCCTTGGCTCCTTGTTTCCTGGGCAATTCAATTCCTGTTCCTCCACCCCAATTGTTAGTTCCATTTCCTCCTAAAGGGCACAAGACAGCACTCTTCATTTACCCAAATAAAACAGTTATTTCACTCACAGTGACCAAATTGATAGCATGAAGGCAACTGATTAAACCGTCATTATCATTGGCAAGTTCTCCCAAGTACAACAGAATCATATATTAAGAAAACCACAGGACTTCTTTGAAGAAACAAGGCCACAACTTCAAGACTCTGGTGCTATAGAGTACCACCCAAAAACTGCTGCATTTGGGGGTGGTTTTAATAAATACTAATTCTGAGATGGAATTCCTAAAGGAAGTCTCAGGCATTGTCTCCTAGAACCTCCAAGATCTGTTCCTCACTGCCATGTGGAGAAATGTTCAGGCTGAGGAAATTATCACTAATCTTGGATGCATGGTCATTTTTTAACCCTACATTTTAAGGTTATCACATGGAAACCTTATCCTTCCAATCCATTACAGACTGCTTAAATGAAAGCTATATAGGATACTGACTCTGATACGCGCTAGTAAATATGCCCCATGGCATTAAGGAATGCTGAAGACAGGCAGGCACCGGTGACAAGGAGGCAGTTTACACTAACACTTTGCCCCTTCCTCCTCCTGATTCCCTGCAGACGTGATCTGCGTTATACTGCCTGGAAGAGGAAACATGACTCTCCTAAGATTTCCAGAGAATGGTGGCAGAGTTCCCATTCATCCCAACCAGCATCCACTCCCATCCTGAACCAGTTTCTTCAAAAAGGTCTCACATGACATCTTCTTTTATAGGCTCTTCATTCTCTTACAGAAACAAACAAAACTACAACAAAAACAACAACAAAAATCTCTATTTCAGTTGCCAATCAGGATTCAGATGCTTTGTGAGGAAACGGTCATCAGAGCTGGCACAGCTGTGAGTGCCTACTTCATGTGTGTGGAGGGGGATCACAGCCCCGTTTCTCCCCATCACTCACTGGACAACCTCTACTTAGTCTGTCGACCCTGGCCTCACCATCTCACCATCAGTGGGCACAGCATTCTTCAGCCGGCACATCAGTGCTGGTTCGTACTGACAGGAAACAAAACACAATTATTCCCTGAAGGGAGTCCATAGTTTCTTCAAGAAAAGCTTATATAACAGAAAATTACAGATTATATGTATTCCATTATTATTATTATCCACATATATATATTATATGGGTAATATATTTATATTCATTATCTGCAATCAGCAAGTTTGTGTTCTCTGGCTTTCTAATATGACTTTAGGCCTTCTGAATAGCACTCATCTCTTTTAACCAGGAGACAGATTGGGGAAGGGAGATGAATGAGAATGTTATTGCACTTGGGACACATATTATAAAATAACCATGCCTAAACACCCTGGGGTAAACACCTTGCACATCCATTTGGAAAGCTCACTAGGTGATGATAAAATATGTCTGTTCTTGTTTGCTTTCTGTTGCTGACACGAAAGATTGACCAAAAGCAACATGAGCAGGAAAGGGTTTATTTGGCTTATTTCCAATCCACCAGGTAGGGAAGCCAAGGCAGGAACTCAGAGACAGGAAGGGAAGGAGAGGGCATAGAGGCGCTCTGCTTAATGGGTTGCTCTCTACAGATCTCTTGGTCTGCTTTTTCACAGAAGCCAGGACCATCTGCCCTGGAGCGGCACTACCCTTCAGGTGTTGGACACTTCCACATCAACCATTAACCAATAAAATGCCCTGCAGATCTGCCCACAGGACAATCTGATAGAGGCAATTCCTCAACTGATGTCCCTCTTCCTAGGTGACTCTAATTTGTGCAATGTTGAAAAAAGTTAACCAGTACCTCGGACCCCTTGTCAATTTAGCACACAAATCCATCACTGTTCAGTCATAATATTTCCTTTGCTGTTTGTCCCCAATATCTCATGTTAATATCACAATATAAAACACAATCTAGCTTTCTAAAACCCATAGTCTAAATTTTTTAACAGTTTAAAAGTCTAAGTTCTCTTAATTATTGGGATCCAGTCTCTTATCTGTGGTCTCCTGCAAAATAAATTACATACTTTTTTAGTTCTAAAAGGGAGAAAAACGGCACAATTACACTCAAATCAAAGCAAAAACAATGTCAACAGTGTAAAATGTTCAGTCATGTGTTTAGGAGTCAGTCTTGACCTTCTGGGGTCTAACAGGCTTGGATACCTCCGTTTCTTTAGATTTGCTATCTGCAGCACACACACCTTGTCTTGTTGGCTCAAGTGGGTTTAATTCCACACTACTGGTATCCCAGGCAACCATCTCATCATCCCAGCATCTCCAGAACACTAATCTCCTCTACAGCTGAGGAGATCCCTTCATCAGGAGTCTCCTGGTTTCTTAGGGTACCAAGCTTCAGTCTTTCTTTATTATACTTTCAAACCTTGGGGCTCCACTGCAACCAAGGCTGTACCTTCACCAATGGTCTCCTGGTCTCTCCACAGGGAGTCTAACCCTGCATGGCACCAAGTCTCAGCTACTCTGATGTCTTCACTCCTTCAAAACCAGTCTTATGTGGGAGACTCTTACACATTACCACTTTCTAATACCTTGGCTCCCCCACTAGATCACAGCTTTTGTTTGCTGATCCTGAGGAAATAACTTCCCAGATTTCTCCTCGGTGATGTTGGTTCCTTACTCATCTTAGGTGATTTCTCAATCTCCACTAACCAGCATTTTGATTGTTTCACTAAAGCAAAGGTTTCACTTTCAATGGTGCTGGTCTCCTGTTAATCATAGTTGATTCTTTAATCCCAGCTGACCAGAAGCAAGTTTCTTAATTTAAACATATCACACAAACAGCATGATACAGTCTTTTGAGGAGCTGACTCTCAAACTCTCCTCTGAAACTTAACAAGCCAAATCTTCATCATCTGAATTTCTCTCAGCATTATCTTCCAAGCTCCCACAGAATATACCATTAAGCTTCCTCCCAACAATACGGTCAAGTCTATTACAGCAATACCCCATGTTCACGATACCAATCTGTTCTAGTTTACTTTCTGTTGCTGAGATAAAATACTGACCAAAAGCAACTTGTAGAGGAAATGCTTTTTTTTTTGACTTATCTTTCCCAATTACAATTCATCATTGAGGAAAATATCAAGGCAGGAACTAATTCAGAGACTGTCTTAGTTAGGGTTGCTATTGTTGTGATGAAACACTGTGACCAAAGAAACTTGGAGAGGAAAAGGTTTAACTGGCTTACACTTCCACATCATAGTTCATCATCAAAGAAAGTCAAGACAGGACCTTAAACAGGGCAGGAACTTGGAGGCGACACTGATGCAGAGACCATGGAGGAACACTGCTTACTGGCTTGTTCTTCATGGCTTGTTTAGCCTGCTTTCTTATACAATCCAGGACCACCAGCCCAGGGATGGCACCACCCACAGTGGAATGGACCTCCCTGTTGACCGAGTTTTCTGTCCCACCTGGTCCTGCAGTTGTTCAGTCCCAAAGAATCACACAGAGGTCTACATTAATTATAAA
>LOJH01004725.1:21931-35788 GCA_001685095.1 Ellobius talpinus | reverse complement strand
GGTACCTTTTTTGATGAGGCAGTCACATCTTGCTTGCTCTGTGTCTGGCTTCCTTTGTGTCTGAGTAACAACTGCAGACTGACTCTTTCCTCCTCCCAGAATTCTTTTATTCTCACTGCCCCACCTCTACTTCCAGCCTGGTTTCCCCACCTATACTTCCTGTCTGGCAATGGGCCAATCAGCATTTTATTAAACAAATACAAGAAACAAATCTTTACAGGGTAAATCCATTGTCCCACAGCACCTCCCCTATCAATTACTAACTAGAAAATATCATACAGGCCTGCCTACACCAGATCTTATACAGACATTTTCTCAGTTGAGATTACCTCCTCTCAAATGACTTTAGCTTAAATCAAGTTGACACAAGACTATCCAGCACAGAGATCGTAAAGGAATGCTGCCTAATGGTTTGCTCTCCATGGATGTCTCTGCCTGCTTTTATACACAACTTGGGACTACCTGTCCAATGATGGCATTGTCCACAGAGGCCTGAACCTTACCACATAAACCATTTACCAAACAAAATGTCCCACAGACATGGCCACAGGTCAGTCTGATCAAGGTAATTTCCTGAGATTCCCTCTTCCCAGATAACTGTAAGTTGTGTTGTGTTGACAAAACAGTAAGTACAGCTTCCCTGGTTGACAACTATTTTTCTAGATCATTGTTTTAAAGGTTAGAAAAAAATAACTCATGTGCACACATGACCAGTATAGTTCTACTTACGCCCTCTCGGCATTTTCTCCTTCACCATTTCATCCTTTCTTTTGAATTATTTGATTTGTTCTGTTTATTTTGAGATAGGGATCTCACTATATTCCGAAGACTTCAAGAACCTCTTCATCAGCTTCCTGACTAATTGGATCCACAGGCTTGTACCATGTACCCAACTCTTAGAATTTCTGTCTTTGAAATTTCAATTCAGTTTACAAAGCTGGAAAATTTGCCTAAAAATATTTATACTATGTAGCATGCATTCTTCAGCTGTGGGAGCGTGTGGCAAGCGAGATCAATGACTCCTTCCAGAACAATGCCATTTTAAACCATCATCAGTTAATATTTGGTAGTCTATGTTACAGGAAAGGCTAAGAAGAATGTGTGTGGTTCTTGTTTGGTGCGGGAGAATTGTCTGTATTTTGTCAATCATGTTTTAAACAAACACTGATTGGCCAGGCAAAAAGCATAGGCGGAAAAACCAGACAGAAAGTAAAAATAATACAATAAAAACAGGAGAATTCGGGAAAGGATGAAGTTGATTCCTCCCACTCCTGCCCAGACCACTGAAGCAGCAGGATGTGATCTNTCTCTGTGTGATTTTCTTTGGGGCTTGCCAGCTGTGGGGTACCGGGCGGGACAGTAAACCCCAACAAACCAGCCCCGTTCATGTTACACTTGTTTTCTTTAACTGTCAGTTATGATACAACTAAGAGATTAAGAACAGTTAAAAGCAGGAGGACATTCTAATTTTAAACATCAATAATTGTAGTAGGTGCTCTGAGAATTTGAAAGAAGTTGTGCCCAGTTCAAAGCCATGAGTCAGGCCATACTTTGATCTGTGCCTAGGATTTGAGGAATTGGTAGGAGATAGAAGGGCAACCAGAAGTAGCAAGTATTTTAGGGTAGGAATATTACATTAGGCAAGTGAATAAGGCATGGGCAAAGAAAGTTCAGCCCTATTGAAGAAAGGGGTCATTTGGACAGACCTATAACAGGCTAAGGCCAGAATCTGGTTATCAGCATCAAAAGTCTAATATTGAACCTCCAGTTGTTGAAAAATCACCAAAGTTTTAAAGCAACAGACCTTGGGGAGAGGATAATTTAGAATGATGTTTTGGGAGTTATCATATTCGCAAAACAAGATGCTGCAGAGAACAGAATGATACCTTGGTAGAATTATCTGCACTGGGCACGTATGACTTAGGAAGTAGTTGATGAGAGGAAATGATCTCTGGGAAGAATAAGGTAGAGTAAGAAGATAAAGATGTTAGAGAATAGATCTGGAGAAGAAATGCACCAGCATCCACTGGAAGAACGCAAACAACAGTTCTTGGCTATACAGAACAGCCAACCGTGTCCAATAATGCACATGGACCAAGTGGTAGCACTGACCCAATGGTTGTCCCAGATGCCTCCAACAGCTGATATTTCTGTTTGGATCTTTAGTCTCCAACTGTTTGTAGTAACCGTTTAACACATATATCCGATTATCATTTAATGTGGACCACGGACTTATCCACGGACTTATCCACGCATGTCTTATCTGTCTGACATGGGTTCGATAAGCTACTTGTGGGGAGAGATCATAACACATGCCTTCCATGTTGTCCTCCCTCTCCCTCATGCCTGTACATTGCCACACCTCCAGGACTCAACTAGAAGTATTTTTAACTAAAGGTTACATGAATGTTCACTGGGGTACCTGGGTCAAGACTAAGTGAACAAGACCAAGGAAGGACACAGATGTGAATCCAGGGGTGACTGTTACTCAGAATGTGGTGCAGGAGGCAGCACCACCAGCAGTTGCCGACCTGTTAAAGACACAGAACCTCAGCTGTCTATCCATACGCGAGGGACTCAGACTGCACCTTCAGAAGATGCCCAGGTTACTGTTTCCTATAATATATGTGTTCAAAAACAAAACTATAATAATATCAGCAATAGAAGAGGCTACAATGTGCTACTGAAGAAGTTAGTTGGACCAGGGAGAGAGAGCAGGTGATGTAGAGCACACGCTGCATCCAACCTGGTTCCTGCTCAGACTCATGGTCAATGTTGGAGTCCAGGCTCTTTGGAGATGGGGGCAAAAACAAAGTCAAGGAGCAAATCCAGCTGCCAATCACAGCCTAGATGCATCATCCTGCCAAGAACAGCTACTACGTTTATGTGTGAGAAGCAGTTCACAGATTGTATCTACTTAGCGGTGGGTTTTTTTTTCTCCTGAGATCTTATAAATATCCTACCCTCCTGATGATCCCATTTATTCTCTTTGTATCTACCCAGCTGCAGGAACTTAGGGTACGATTCTGCTTCCCATTCATTCTCTCAGTCTTAACCACGCAATGTCAAAATACTTTTGTGGTTTAACTGAAAGACAAACCTGAAAAAAGCAAACGCAACTCTAATTCAAAATAGAAAGGGCCGTGACTAAGTGCTGTTCCCACGGCACTAGTGTTGAAATCATTAGGCATCAGGCCAAAGCTCCCCAGAGAAAGGGCCACGTTCCGTAAGATGAAGTCCACCCAGGGACTTCTCAGGTTAGAGTCTCGTTAGAGTCAGGTTAGAGTCTCGTCTTAGCTGGGGATATGTTCCATGTTTAGATCTTCCTTTGATTTTCTTAAGTGACTCTAATATCACCATCTGGCGATATCATGGTGCATCTTCTATTCCTTGTGTGTATGGTGTGTGTGTGTGTATGCTCACACTCATGTGTTGATGTTGTGTATGGGTTATGTACTTGGGCATGCATGTGGAGGCCAGAAACAGATGTCTGGCAGGTGACTCCCTCAATCACTTTTCACTTTTTTTGAAACAAGGTCTTTCATTCAACAGGGAACTCATCCATTCATTCCTCCAGGCTGGTGGACTAACGGCTCCAGGATCTGCCTCCCCAGTGCTAGGATTGCGGAAGCATGCTGCAGCTTTCCCCTGAATGCTGGGGATCTTAGCTCAGATTACCCCCTGAGCCTTCTGCCCAGCCTTTATCTTTCTTTTTCTTCAACAGCTTTATTACACATGGTTTCCCTGCCATGAAATTCACATGATACAAACAGAGGACACTCTCATATATCCCCTGCTGGCAAGCAATGCCTCATTGAGATGCATACATTAATAGAATATAGCCATTTCTTAAACCGCTAGGAATGCTGGACTTGGTTATTTTCCCCTTGATTAACATATCCAAAAATCCTAGTTTTTAATTAGTGGAAAATATATCTTGATTAAATTCTGTCTACTCAATTCAAAATGTGGGAATAATGCAAATGCTATATTTCCAAGATGACTGGTTGGAAACACCATGGCAGGCCTTCAAATCTATTTCCTTGAAGCAACTGCATTAGGAAGAAAAGTTTATTTATTGTATCCATGTTGGAAATCCCAAATTCTTGCAAATTACCGTTCCCTCAGATTTTCTTGATCCATTTTTTCCGCCAGGTGCAATGCTTTATGAAGGCCGCTGGGGTCTGTCAACATCTGTTGTTTTTCACGTCTGGGTTGGCATGAGGACTGAGGCAGGTTTTTCTTTTAAAAACTTAGGAAGAAATGAACTTACATGCTCTCGCAGAACCTGGTCAGTGTGCTTGGTTTTTCCTGGTTGCGTCTTTGTCGAAACCAGCGTTGAATGCTCCGCACATCCCAGTCCAGCTGCTTGGAGAGCCCTTCCAAACGCTTCTCATCAGGATGCTATGAAACAAGTCACCAGAAAAACCATTTTTATCCATTTTTTACTTACACCATTTACAAGTTTTAGGTTACATATGGTTGTATTTTCCCTCTAATTTCTACTGCAGGCATTTCAATATTTATGACTGAGAATCTAGTCCACCCATTTGAAGCATGAACAAAGATAACACCTACATTACACATTATGAAACCAGACAGAAAAATAAGAATCTTGCCCCCAATGCTTGCATATTTTCTTGTCAGCAAAGACTTCTTATGAAGCAACCAGCAACTAAGAGAGGAAGAACCAGCCAGCTGGCTGAGTCAGTCCCATCAGACTTCAAGGGAAGAATTTACAGAGACATCAACACATACTTCACCTTCTCAGAGGAAAAAAAGAAAGTACATTTTTACTTTATAAACAGATAACGCAAGAAGAACAAAAAGCACAGGAAATCGCACAGCCAAGATGTCATTTATAGCACCACGCACACACACCCTCTCTCATGTTCCTCCCCCAGGCCTCACATCCCTTGCCTTTTCCTCCCTTACCATCCCTTCTCACCACACCACACATCTCGTCTTACCAACACCACGTATTACCTAAGGGGCTTGCGTGGTGAAAGGACATGAAGGCATTGAGCCAACAGGCATAGACCCAGGTCCTGAGCCCACCAGCCATTCTGAGCCTTGGTCTCTTTAGCAATACAAACAAGGGTGGTTTATCAACCCACAGGGGACTTTGATGAGGACTGGGAAAATATATGCTAAACCGAGTCCTTGTCACCCATCTTCTCTCTTTTTCCCGCCTCTTTTCAACACGTTGAAGAGCCTCTTGCCAACAGTCACGAGATGGGGGTCTACTGCGAATGGAACCGGCCAAGAGAGCTCTCTTCCATGACGTACCGTTCCCTGCAGTTTTCATGATCACAGGAAATAACCAAAAGGAAAGAGAGAGAAGACACACTGGCCAGGCTGTACCAGAATCTACGCATAGGACCTAAAAGCATCTTGGCAATTCAAGGGGCCTGTGGCCCTGACACCTCATCTGTTAAAAATTCTCATTTGAGTCAGGAGGTGAAACCTTTGGAGAGAGAGCAGGTCGCAAGGGTGGAGCTCTCAGAGTGAGATTTGATTGCTGTGGCTGCAGCCAGCACTGTCTCCCTCCACCTCTCTCTTCCTCCCTCTTCCTTCACTCCTTCCCTCTCCTCCCACCCCCTCCCCAAAATGGACACTATGGGCACCCAGATCTCACACTTCCACACTTCACAAACCTTTACAAATGTGAGTTAAATGTCGGTTGCTTAAGTTCCCGGTCTATGGCATTCTATCATGGTGGCCTAAATAAACTAAGACAAACACATAACCCAAAAGCAGAGCAAATGGTATCCAGTTACAAAGTGTTCTGATTTTGTGCCTATAAATGCAACTTGCCAACTTTCAGTTGGACATGTGCCTGAGTTCCTTTCAGTGGTAATAAGAGAATGTGCAAACTCCTTTTATGTCTTTCTTAATAGAAAATATGAGAGAGGAAGGGGGAGTTGAGTTATATTTGACAGCCTTATTATATATATATACATATATATGTATGTATATATATAAAACGTATTGTGACTATATTCACCCCACTACCCTCTACTCTCTTCCTTACTTTGCCTCTGAATTCCTTGTTCCTAACTAGTCCCCCAAAAGCTATAAAATCATTTTTTTATTTATGAGTTTACTAATAGTGGGAGAAAAAAAACCTAAGGTTCACAAATCATAAATTAAAAACCATCTAATTCCAACACTGTCCCTGTTATCTCAATCCCCTTTCTTCCTTTGACAGGGAACCACAGTCAATCAGCTTGTTGTTTTTTTTTTGTGGCCAGAGTTATTTTGCATAAACAAAACTGAATACATATTCTCATACCCCACCCAATCACACACAATACTGAAGACTGTGGACTTTGCTCTGGACTTGGGTTTTTCCTTTATAATGTGTCTTGGGTGGCTTCCAAATCAGTTGAGAGAACACTGAAGTGTAAGGATAAACTCACACTTTCTAGTCTACTCTGCTGACACTTCGGTAGCACCCAGCATCTAGAAGCGCTGCAATGATAAGCTTGGCGTGTTGTAGCGAATGACGGGATTCATCCTGGAACCATAAATTGTAGGGCAAAGGGGTCTGTGCTTTTATAATTTTTTTAATATAGAAAATTTACTAGCTTAATTAATTTAAACTCTAAAGAAAGAGCAGTCATGTCCCAAACCTCCACACATCTTCCTCTTTTCCAGTCTGAGATGAAAAGCAGATTCTCAGTGTCGTTTTGATTTTCCCTTTGTCATGAGAGAAATATCCTGTTCACATGTTTAGAAGCATTCAGGCTTTGCTTTCAGGTGAAGAATAAACTTATGTACTGTCTAGCTTTACCCCCTTTAACGTTACTATGTTCTAAATTTATTTGTAAGATTTCTTCATTTATTAGCGTAATTAAAGATTTTTTCTATTGTAAGGTTTATTTTTAGCCAGTATATTATGTCTTAAAAGTACAAGTTTAAAAAAACAAAACAAAACTATGCGGCTATTTACTAAAAATATATTTGAATTTACCAATCTGTTCTGCAATCATTACTAGAAATTATGATTAGAAATCTCTTCCAATAGTTTCAAGGTGCACTTTGAACATCTACTGGTATTCTGTGGGAAGCAGAAGGCCAGCACTCTCCATGGCTACTCCGTGTCCATGGCTACCCTGCGTCCTGGCAGCTCACTGCACCTTTCCCCGCGGAAACCTTGCCCTGCTTTTCCACAGGTCTATTAGCCACATCTCAGTAATATATGCTAAATTTTATTCAGAGGTATTTATATTTCTATGTGACAAGAACCTACATAACAATTAGGTTCTTCAATCTAAAATTAGTATATATTTGTTATATTATATCTAAAATTAATATAACATTTCTTAAGTTAATGTAAACGTTAATTAACATCTTTGTTCAACTTGTCGTTGATGTCCTCCAAGAGTATTTAAATGTTTTCCACAAGTACTTCTTGTACAAGGTTGTAATGTATACTCCTGTGGTGCTATTCTTTTCGGGTTTTATTATAAATAATGACATCCTTTCTTATAATCTTTTAACTATTTCATAATTTACATATAAATAGCCATTTAATTCTGGTAATTTTGCCCCACATTTCATTTTGTTTCTGTATAGTCTAATTGTCTTAATTTTAAAGGTATACAATAATAGTCTATTACCAGAAATACGAGCTCCATAAACATAAAAATATTTAATATTTTACCTTTACTGTAAAAAGACTTATAATTGCTTTTTGAATGAAAGAATATTTAAGGAGAAAATTTCGCTTCCTCCTTTCTAATTTTAATGACTTTCTCTCATATCTACTTGCTATCTCAAATACACATGAGCAACATGTGAAATAACTATTATTTCCTCCCCTCCCTTTTCCTCCCCGCCCAATGCTGGTCAACAATATTATCTTTCTTAGAGTTTGCTTCTGCACTGCCAACTATGCCTCTACTGCTATTGGATTTGCCTGCATTGATGATCAGCCGCCTCCCAACTATTAAGTGGGTCTGCCATCAGTAAGTTTCCCACCATCTTCTCCTGCTCAATTCGAGTCAGTTGCACCCTTTTTATACTTTAAGAACATACACTGTTAACATTCTGTTCTGACACCATCCCTCACCATTCCTCTCTTAGTTTTACAGTTTAAATATATTCAAAATGCACAAACTTCCCCAGTAATCTTGTATAATCTTCTGGTTAGCTAAAATTAATGACAATCTTCTTAGAAAAGAAAAAAATGAGGACAAATTACAGAGAATATGTCTACTATTTTATACAGGAATTATTTTATTATTTGTGTGTGTGTGGTCTGTGTGTAAGAAGGAGAGAGAGAATGCATACATGTATGTTTTCATGTACATGAGCAAGTGCCTTTAGATCCCCACAGAGAACAAAGGATATTGGAATGCCCCATAACTGGTGTTCCAAGTGTTTATGAGCCACTAACATGAGTCCTGGCAACTGAACTCTGGTCCTCTGGAAGAACAGCAAGCACTCCTAGCCTCTGAGCTACTTCAGCAGCTCCTGCCTTCCGACGTGTAACTAAACAGAGGGAAGGAGGCTCAGTACACCCTCACTTGAGACTATAGTCATCATACCCTTTCCTACTGCAAAGGCTCTTGAGAGGTACCAGAGCATAGAGGAAGTAAAGGGTTAATTGAAATCGGGACTCCACTGTTTAGTTTCCATGCAGCTATCATAATGTGATGGAACTCTGTAGTGATGTGACTACTGATGTATGACATGCATCATGAGGAACGCCTCTCCGGTGCTCACCGTTGGAAGTCCAGTAAAATCACAGGTCTCACCAAGATGGACATTGATAATAGCCAGCATGCTATGTGTATATTCAGTGAGACAGTGTGCCCAGGCGTTCTTGAGGCTCTGTTTGTTCCATCGATATCCCCCAGCCCACAGACATTACAGAACAAACTAAACACAGCTTGACAGGGCTGGGAATGTGGCTCTTGCCTAGCATTTATAATAGCCTGGATTTGAGCTTCAGTGTTGTAAGAAAAAATAATGAGACTAATAGGAGAGCTATTTCACTTTAGTAAGGTAAACTACATGGAAATGTGAGGTTCTTTTCTAAATATTTACTTCCTCTAATACCACACGGTATGTGTCCCACGAGACTGAACTCTAAACTACAAAAAGAGCTTTCCCAAAAATTCCATTCATTCTCTTTCTTCTCCTTACAGAGATGTTAAACACAATACCCAATTTTTCTTTAAAATTTTCTAGCAAAAGTATCATTTTTAAGAGGACAGAGAAAACTCCTGTAGAGTTTTGGCAGGAGTGAAGGCAGCGAGATGAACAAAAGTGTTTGGATACTTGAATGAACAGCTGCAAGACATGAAACTAAGGATGCCAATGGCTACCACCACAAACCAGAGAGAAACAGCGTCGACTTAACACTGCCAAATCACATCTTCTACAGCTGTCTGGCTCTCCGGAAACCAAGGGGTCAAAGGAACCATCCGACACAGAAGGGCGCAGAATGTCCCATCCCTCCTGCTTGTGCTTTCTTATCCACTCAAGGGTGAGGAGAGACGAGTAGGGATCTTAGGGCCTGAGAGGAAGATGTGTGGGCTCTGTGTTGGCTTGTTTCCTTTAGCTGAGGTTCAGATTGAGAGTCCCTGATGTTTCTCTTTGTCTTCTTCGTGGTTAAATATGTACCAATCACTTGCCTCCTTCCTCTGTTCTCTTGGTCTCATTTTTAGTTTAGACTTGTTTACCTCCCTTGATACTGAATGTTTTCTCTCTTCACTTACTCTGCTCTGTGAGCCTCTCTTCTACCTCTGCTGACCCAGTTCCTTTATTCCTTCACATAGCAAGTCTTCAAACACAGCCTTTCACTGTTGCTCACGTTTGTCTATCACAACCCTAGAATGTTCGGGTGGTACTCGCTCTAAGCCAAGAGGCTCCATTTCTCACATATGTATGTGCCCCACTGTAAGCTTTGTCTGGTCACTCCCTCCCAGCTCTTATCTGTACACTTCATGTCACCTGAGGCTGAAAAAGGCGCTGCATTGGACTAATCAAGACCTTTGCACAGAGAGCTTGTAAAATCAGCTAGAGTCAACCAAGAGGTCGCCAAAGTTCTTTATCTGCTGTTTGCACTTTGGGTTCAATCATAACACCTACATTCTCTCTTAGGACCCGCTGTCTGATAGGAGGAGAAGTTGATCATCAGAAACCAGGAGAGACAGGATGGAATGACTGGAGGTTAGGAGTGGAGGTGGAGAAAATCGGTTCCCTGGAAGACACTCCTACCTTTGTTATAGCATTGAAGACCTTTTCCAGAATGGCGTTTGGCTGGGCAATTTGTGGTCCATTGGCCTGGATGTTGAGGGCTATGGCACATGGTTTGGCTATGAATCTAAAGGTTTAAAAAGAAAGAGAAGAAAATAATTCAGAAATTATACTTTTTAATAACTGCTCTTAGTAGTATCACTTGTACATGACTAGGTCATCCTAATTAGATGCTTGCAGGGTTTTATGGAGACATTCACATGGGTAAACTCTAAGGCAGCCCTCACTTAAGGCCACCAGCAGTCACATTACAAAGAGCAATTCTTTACAAACATTTAAATTCCTTGGCTGAGTATGGCAGCACATGTTTTTAATCCCAGTACCTGGGAGGCAAGAAGATCTCTGTAAGCCTGGTCTGCGTAGTGAGTTCCAAGACAGCTAGGGCTATGTAGAGAGACTCTGTCTCAAAACCAAGCAACCAAAAAAACAAAATTGGCAAAAGAACATTTAAACTCTAATGAGAATTGGCAGTTCTGAGGAGACACCACAGGTTAATTATATGATTGCTTAAACCATAAGAAAGAAAAGGAAAACAGTTGTACTGGACTGAATCATAAGTGAACATGTGAGAGACATAAATACATAATGTACAGTCTTCTTACAAACACGTGCAGCCATGTTATTATACCAGCGTGCTCACTGAGCATCTGAGCTCCCATGGAGGGCTTGTGTTTTCACCACTCTGGTGATAGATAGAGCCATTCTGTCTCCATCAATGGATGTAGTACTGAGCTCTAATCCCTTTCAGTTTTATAATTTCTTGCTTTGTGGGTCATCCTCCACCCTTGCTTCTTTCTCCTAGGAAGCAATGAAGAATGATAAATGGCATGCCATCACAGACAAGCTCAAGGCTGAAGGGTTTAAATGCATGAGTCGGATTGTTTTTATCCTAAGCGAATGCCTACGCCAAGATGAACGGAAAGGATGAGCCTCACTGCCCACATTTGAATGAGGGTCTGAGAGGAATGTGTAGTGCACAGGGCCCTGGCGGGACGGTGACAGGTCTAGAAAAACTGCATTAAAGGAAAAGTATTTACATCTTCAAAATGTTTTAGGCTAACTATTCAAGAAATAAGTTTCTATAATACTTCAGTGGTGCTGCTGAGTGTCTGCCACTAATTTAATATCATATGAGAGTATTACTAAGATAATTCAATGGTTGCCGCAGGCAACAGCCAATAAATATATAAAACAGATCAGTAGTGAGCCTTAACTGAGGCTTACTTAGCAAAACTCCACAAGATTAAAGCACAGCAGCCACAGAAGGGAGAGCACTATGACAAAATGTGCAGCTAGAACCTATGTTATGAAGAATGCACCCACATTGGAAACTACAAGCCTGAGCTAGGAGAGACGCACACCAAAGGGACACCATAGTGCTTGATACACTAGGGTCCCAGGAAAAAGGGGGAAGAAGGAATTACTACCTTTCCCTAGTCTGTAAGTCTTTGGGAAACTGGACTACTCTTCAGAGCCTTGCATTCTTGGTACCTTCCGGTGTGACACATAAGGAATGTGTCCTTCCAGACCCGTTAGCAATGCCTTTCCCCTTTCCTAACAATTCCAGGTCTTCTCACGTACCAACAGCTGGAGCTCCCATGGGGAAAGACTCATCATTTAATGGGCACTGACCATGGCCAAGTCCAGAACTCGTTTCTCCCACCGTGCTTCCACTTGCTGGCCACTGTCACAATGCTTAGCAGACGATGTGAAAAGACGCATGCTGTGAAAAAATAGGCTAAATGGGCAGACCCAACATGTAAGGGCTGACCTTCACTCTCCTGTGATTGGCTCCCACTCTTCCTCACTGGATTTCTCCTCAGCCCTTGTTTTCCCTATTCCCACAACCTCCAACACAATGTGTTTAAACTCCTTAGGGATTCTGGCCCCACCATCTTTGTAACAACCTGCCAGTTAAATATAAGTGATCACTTCCTCTTTATATATCTCAAGCATGGGATGGGATTCCTTTCCCAGGAAGGTCAATGTAATAACTAGCTGGCCATGTCAACCCTAGCCAAGGTAAATCCCAAATTCTAGAAACTCAGGTGTGGTACATTAGAAGATGAAAGATGAGTTAAGAGAATTTAAGCCATTTAAATGAAGCCATTTAAAATGTAAATGGTCCATGGTGAGTGTACACAATAAATCAAACCCCATGGATATTTTTTCAAGTAGCTACTGTGTCATCGGATGCTCTTATTTATACAGACGGAATACTGTGAACAGTCAGCGAGTGTTTGATGGATAAAAGGATGCGTGGTCAAGCCCAATGGGCGGTATGTTTTTAATTCCCTTGAATATCACATCAAGTCAGGGTCATCTAGTACTCAGAGGTTAGGAGACTGGCTTTTCCATTTTATTAATTCTCATCACCCCTATGCCATCAACCTTTCCCTCAAAAAGCACTTGGGTGGGCTCACTCAATCCATATATTTGTTTTTGTTTCTGTGTTGTTTTCTCAACAACTTGACCAGTACAGAAAAGCAATACTTAAATTTCAAGACAAATAACTGCAGGAAAAGTTAATCCCCAATACTCAACAAGAAAAAGAACAGTTAACTTTCTTGCTCATAGATATCTCCAGCAAGAGGATGATATAGAAATTTCATTTGCATTTATTCTCTGAAGAATTTGTGAATCATCTCCAGTATTTTTTCAGAGAACATATTAAATTCCAAAGAAAGCCCATGTCACAATTTTATTACTTTCTGTCACAGTCCATTAGAGGAAAAAATGTTTCTAATGATAGACCAAAGAGAAGTGCACAAAACACTTTCAGAGTGGTGGGTGGGATGGAGGGAGAAGGATATGACAAGGGAAGAAAGGACAAAAGGAGGGAAGGGAGGGGAGGAGGGAGGGAAAAATAGAGAAGGGAGGGGGAAAGAGAGAAGGAAGAAGGGGAAATGAAAATAGGGAAAGAGAGGGAGGGGAGAGAGAGGAGGGCAGGAGAAGGAGAGAGAGGAGGAGGGAAGGGGAGAGAAATACATGGATGGCAATGGCCAACACAGCTGAGACTATAGCAATGGGAAGGATCATGGGCTCACAAGTTTGATGATTACCTCCACCAGGAAGTGCTCACCTAAACTTCTCTTTTATCAAAGGCTGAAATATCACCTTCCAAAGATCAAGCATCTATAAAACACTTTCACGTACTATAGTTGAAAGTAAATATAATAAGGATGTAAGCTTTGAAAAACACTGGTCTTGGCTAAGAAGCCGGGGAAATATTTTTCAGTGCATTTGAACGGCATGTATTTATATTCTAAGCATGAATTAATCATCCCAGAAGGAAGGAATCATGAGCAGGGCCTTGATAAAACATATACATAAAACATGAAAGTGATCTCTGCATTCAAAGGTATCTATGATCCAGAAAAGGAGATTATTGAAAGACATGTATAGGGTTTATGACATTGCTCTAATTACTTAAACTATTTTATTATTTTTAGTGAGTAGCAGGGCCAAAGACTGTTAGTCCTTTCCAATACTTGCATTACTTACCCTTTTAAAAATACTTGGGAGCCTGTGATGGTAAATATGTAACAATCTACATGTTAATAAAATTGTATGGAAATCTCTCTC
>LOJH01004725.1:0-14185 GCA_001685095.1 Ellobius talpinus | reverse complement strand
AGGCATACTACCTGAATCTATGAATAGAAACAAAAACCTTCAAACTTCAAAACATGCACGAACTCCAAACTCAACTTAGAGCGCAGCTGAGAGTGGCCTTCCAAGGGGTAGAACATGAGGAGAAAAGCACCAGCTCATCCAGAGGGAGGCAAGTCCTCTAGCAGGCGCTTGGCCCTTGTGCTGGCACAGACGGCCTGGCCTGCTGACGACATTAAATCACACTCGTGCACTGGCTGCTGTCCAATGGCACAGCAGGCTTGCATTTCAGACACTTTCCTGTATTCTCACTGACCACTCTTCCAGAACAGCCACTACACAAACCCCAGGCCTTCCACTCTGCACATGTCTAAAGGCCACTGCCTCTTGGTCCCTGGCAGATACCATGCATCAGTGCTCATCTCAAAAGCTGCCTTCCCTAAGATTCTCCTGACCCTCTATACCTTCTTCCAAACCTTCTAACTTCCTGCTGCATTTGGATCTACAGACCCAGCTCTTATTCCACAGAACACTATTGTCATTTGGTTACTTGCGTTCTGCCTACCCTCATGTTTCATTTCTTCCCCCCTCTTGGCTTCATGCCTCTTCCTGATCCTGCGTTAAAGAAAATAGTGTTGCTTGGAGCAGCAGCATGACGGGTACATAATGAGATCAAGGAAAAGCAAGTTCAACAGCAAAACCCAATACCCCGCAGTCAGCAGAGCAGAAAAACAGAAACAGCCTGTCTCTACTGGCTTCACAAATAGGCTGTATCAGAGCAGGGACCACTGACCTATGTGCTTCTTGTTGTTCTATCCAACCAATGTCAAGCGGATTTGGTTACTTTTCACCCCACAGCACTGCTTTCACAGTTACCATCATTTCTGGCACACATCTGAACACCTGTTGAGCTCTATATAATTGAGTCTGGTTTGTTTAGCTAGCTGGAAAACACACCTAAGCTCTCGGTAAGCTCCTTCAACAATTTCTCCGTCTTCACTCAAAATGTTATCAGAGAGAACTGCTTCCCAGCTGCCAGTGAAGACTAACATCAATTAGTGTACTCCAAAAATACATTTAAAAAATGGTAACAGGAAAGTATCTTTTCTGAAGACATCAGACTCACCATAACAAAGAAGAAACAACAAGGTAATGATGTCTTAGACCTTTAAAACAGGCAGCAGATTCCATTAAATGAAGTAACTGGACTGTACTGGGAACCCCACAAAAACCTGCTGATTAATCTAGTTCTCTGTCATTGGAAAAACTACACAGATCTCAAAGTCGGCCAGCTTAAATGAAGGCCTGTGCTTCTCTTCAGCATCCCAAATCAGTGCTGTGATGGCATTGTGTCAAGAATGGAGAGTGGTAAAACTCTGCAAGGATCAAAACCAGGAACAGTAGCAAAAAAAAAAATCCCATCCTCACAATAAACCTTCCACTGTGCTCTCAAATAAATCTCCTCCCAGCAGAGGGACTCAAGAGATAACACATTTACCATAACATGCTTTTGTTGAAGGAACTAGGGTGGCAGCAAAGCCTTGGACATGCTTGTTTGCCTCTTTGGAAACACAGCTTCTAAGAAATCATAAACTTGTATTTCTATTTGACGAAAATCATGCCCAGGCCTGCCTGAAGGCTGCTCCAGTTTTAATTTGGATCTTTCTATAGGGCTGTCAGAAATAAGGGATCACAGGGCTCCCAGGCCTTGGGAAGTTTGAAGGGGAGGCCTCCCACACATCAGGCTGAATTGTTTTCAACGTCTGGCCTTGGGATGTCACTTCCTAGTTTAATACAACAGCAATCCTGTCACTCATCTCTGACATTGGTCCAGGAATGTCTCATCCAAATGCATCGGAGAAGTTGTATTAACTTTCTGGAACCTTCTGATACTCAGAGCACCTTCCCCTCCCAACCACCTCTCAGCTTATACCTCTTTCTCTACTTCCTGGATGATCAGGTGCTTGTGGTCTATTAGTCATAATCACATTTATCTCCTGGCACTATACAAACTTTAGGCCTACAGGGTAAAAAAACATAGCTCAAATCTAAACAGTCTAATGAACAGAAAATTAAACAAGACTTTCAGTTCCTCACTGCCCGACACTGTCCAATACACTAGGATGTTGCCTTCCTATTGGTGGCGACTTGGGACGGCACCCGGAGCCTAACTTAACTCAGTGTCATCGCTGCTCAGCATCCTCAGTCTCAAAATCTGTCACCAAGTCAGATCTAGTCCCTGAAGACCTGGGCCTAAACCAATTCTGTCACATCTGATTTAGTAATTATCAAAACAAAAATTGACATATCTGTACAAAATAGAAAACTATGTCTTTTGATCTTCATAACCACAGGAAAACAAAGTCTGGGAATGCAGCAGGGAGAAAGTCTGGAAGCCCTTCCAAATGTACTTATAATACTAATAAAATATATATTACAAATGCCTGATACTTACTGATAGTTTCCTGCTGCAAAACTATATTTCCCAGCTTCCCTTGGGAATCATGGGAGTCATTTCCACCTCTATAAGGGCTGCATCCCATCTTCTTCTATAGACATTTTGATCACACATGCACAAGGGTGACAGTGTCCCCTCACTGTGAATATAAACATGGTCCCGCCTAAGGTCAGATTAAGTCTCTCTTTCTCTCTGCTGTCTGTCTCTCTACAGCTATTCCTTGATAATCTAAGACTTACCTTTAAAATGCTAAACCACATCCTTTTACAAAGAGATCTCTTCCCCACTTTCCAGAACATTTCCCTGCATAGCAGAGCACTGCTCCAGTCTAAGATTTATTATACACAATTTTAGTAATATTTCATTTATATTTTAATAAATAAAGCTTGCCTGAAGATCAGAGAGTAAAACAGCCACCCTGGTCAGCCTCACAGACCAAGCAGTGGTGGCACACACCTTTAATCCCAGTAGCCACACTAGTCTGCCCCAGAAACCGGGCAGTAGTGGTGCGTGCCTTTAATCCCAGCCCTATAGAGGAATATAAGATGGGAGGAGACAGTTCTCAGACACAGTCTCATTCTGAGNATAAATAAAGCTTGCCTGAAGATCAGAGAGTAAAACAGCCACCCTGGTCAGCCTCACAGACCAAGCAGTGGTGGCACACACCTTTAATCCCAGTAGCCACACTAGTCTGCCCCAGAAACCGGGCAGTAGTGGTGCGTGCCTTTAATCCCAGCCCTATAGAGGAATATAAGATGGGAGGAGACAGTTCTCAGACACAGTCTCATTCTGAGGATTCCTGAAGGCAGGACCGCCATTTCAGATTGAGGTAAAGGGAGAAGCCAGTGGCTGGCTGTTTTACTTTCTGACCTTCAGGTTGAACCCCAATATCTGTCTCTGGGTTGTTATTATTTGTCCTACACACAGTCACTGAGATTATCTGAAAAACACTACCGAGGCCAACATTCTAGTCAATATTAACCATAACAAAAAAGTTAACTCACACTTGGGGTGTGCACAGAGTTCCTGCCCAATCAGTACATTGTCACCCCAGATAGTGATTGGTGGCCATCAATGCTTCCTCACTAAGCAATCTCCTTGGACAATGCCAAACATGAGATGATGGTTTCAAGGAGTGGAGCCAGGGCTTCCTATAGCAGTCTAATTGGCAGCCAGTTGGGAAATACTGAGCATGCGCAAGACAATAAAGTGGAAGAATGGTGAAGGGACATCTCAGTTCTTCTGGGATAAAAATGATACCTCTCAAACATGATGCTGATTGACAACAGTAACCATGGAGGCTTCAAGGACACGAGGTGGCCAGAGGCCTTAGAGATGAAGCTAGTGGACAATTGGGCCAAGGATCATTGGCTAAAAACAAACGATGGCATTACACAGCTCTGTACGGAGTCCAGAATTGAGTCCTGGGAATACATAAAGAGGAAGAGAAAGTACGGGTAAAAGAGAGAGAGAGACATGCATGTGTCTCTGTACACACACATATACATAGATATTCATACAAACATACAAGTTTCCAGCAAGTGTTTAGTAAGTCATTTGTATGTGAGCTAATGAAGTGTTCAGAAATTCCACAGGTATCAAAACTCATTTTTCACATAAAAGTAAAGCTACTTTCTTTGCTGGAATCCTGAGGGAAGTGCGTTTCAATAATGATTTTACTGTATAATCGGTTCAAAGACAATTTCAGAAGGCCCCGAGCTCTATGCTGCTGTCGAGGACACACCCCTCCCCTCCAGCGTCCTACAGGTCCAGATGAACCAAGGTGAGACCATTACAATCAGACTTTGAGCGATATGGCAGAGACAGTTCTGTTCTGCAGCATAAGGAAGGACAGCCAAAGCTCAAAATTCAGATCTAGGCTCCCATCCAGACTCTGGTGGAGAGTTCAGGAACGACAACAACGTAAACAACGACTAAGTTACGACACACCTGCAAGGCTTTATAAGGTTATCACGTGACTTCAGAGCACACACGTCATTCACTCAGAAATTATTCATAAGAACAATCTCACCACTATGTTGCCATCCTACACCCTGGTGCCACTTCAATGCATCAAAGCACGCGTCTTGATTTTTTTTTTTCCTTTCCTTCATTCTAACAGGAATTTGGGGCTAACGTTGGATGCGCTAACTCACTGGCATACATTCGCAGAATAAACACTAGAATTTTCTAAATTTTAGGACCGCCTTCCAACAAAGTGTCAATACAGGAATGGGCTTTATGCTCTGTTAGTGCTACCGCAGATTAGCATGGGTTTTAAATAGAATCGGAGATCAGGAGCTTTTGTGTGTGTGAGGTGTTTAACAGGTTTAGTTGTTTGTTTGTTTGTTTAGTTACTTAGGTTTTTGTGGTAGTGGCTTTGAGACGGGACCCTGCTATGTAGACTAGGCTGTCCTCAAATTCACAGAGATCCATTTGTCTCTGCCTCAAGACTACTGGGATTTGACAGGATTTGTTTGTTTGTTGTTTGTAATGCTTGTACTTCTCGCTTTCCAAGGACACTGAGACAACTTTTATCCCAGTATCCCTTAACAAGAGGGACTGCTGATTGCAATATCCCCTTCAACACAGCAGAACAAGCTTTACTTTGCAAACAATTACCTGTACCCACTGTATTTATAACTATCCTTCTACCCCAGCGGTCCTTCCTCCTGGATGTGGCCTGCACTGGGAGAATTTTTTAACAAGAAGTCTCTTGTTCTGGTTCATCTGGGCTCATATGAGAGCCTTCCCAACCACCTATTCCTTTCTTTCTCCAAACTGTCGTATTTCCAGAGTATAAATAGCATCTCTCAAACACTCGGTTTATCATCCTCATAGGAATAAGGTTAAAGGAAGAATCAGTTCATACTTTCATACTTTTTCTCTTTTTTTAAGTACTATATTTTGATACATCTGAAGTCAAGAATGTCAAACTACCAGGAATTGCTAGTTAGTAAGGTTCCACAGACCCCTAAACACTACAAGTTAATGCCACTGCTCTGGGTTACCCTTCATAACTCGACTGTATAACGCTGCCACTACAGACACTACATACTTGAGTCATAGAACATGGAGATATCAAACTGGTACCAATGTGGAAGCTTCATCACTATTCTAAGTAGTGCTAGAATAGTGGTTCTCAACCTGTGGGTCCCGGCCTGGAACAATATGTCCATTGGTGCAATAATGGCACAAATGTTATGGAAGTAACCACACACTTTATGATTAGATTTACGGCCTGCTCCATAAGAGAAAACTCTTGTCTATCACTGTTAACAGGGCCAGGAACCTGAGTTGTAATAGATCACAGGTTATAGGGGAACCTACTACTATTATTTTGATAAATGGGCATCATATTAAACTAACTCCTAGAACCTTGTTATTATACCTATAGCTAAGTGCATCTCTCAGCCCTCATCAGAGAAACTTCTTTTTGCGGTACATGGTGATTGACACAGAGATCCACAACTGGTCAGTGCACAGAGGGTGAGAGATTGCAGAGTGCTCAGTCACTGAACAGGACATATAGACCACACCCTCTCCTCCCAAGAATCCGAGTCATCAAGGAAGAGGAGACAGATATATTGTAAAAGCCAGAGGTAGTGGATGGCATCAGCCAAACAGGTTTCTAGATACAACAGGGAGACTGTGCTTATGAACTCACAGCACCTGTGACTAATGTATAGGAAACCAAGGCAGACAAAATCAAGCCAGGAGCATGGAGGTGATCAGTAAGTCCCACCCTTAGCTGAGAAACAGTTTTCTTCAGGAATACAGCTCCTGAGACACTGCTCCAGCTCCGGCAGATGGTCGTACGCTGATGCACATTCTGGCAGCACTAAGCAGACTCAAAGGGTAAAGGAAGAGAGAAAGAGAGAACACACAAAATTGGGAGGGAATAGTAAGGAATGGGATGGGGGGAAACTGGAGGAAAGAAAAGAATATGAACTTGATCAAACATACATATGTATGAAATTCTCAAACAATAAACAAAAGATGGGGTGGGGGTCAAAATGTAGCTGTCAACAGAAACCCTTGTGGAATTCAGATGGTCCAACTACATTTGGGAACTTGCCAACAAAAGGGTCTAAGTCACCTTTCTCTCAGCTCTGAGACAGAGAGACACCTCCATGGGCTGGTGCTGCTCTGAACAGGTCACCCAGAAAGTCAGGGGAGAAGCAGAGTCGCCGTGCAAACTATTTCTCCAACAAAAGTGCCTCATTCCAGATGCTTTTCTGGGCATGACTCGTACTTTTAAAAATAGTAGCCCAATTTCACAAGCGAGTTGGAGCCCACTGATCCCAGCTTCTAAAATACTGTATCCCTTCTGTTCCTAGTAATGCTCAAAGTACATCTCTTAAATTCACTTGTCAGGCTATGCTCTCGGAGCCTGGTATCTCCTCCCGAGACAAAACCTGGGAGCCAGAAGGCCTGGAAAAGGAGAGATGCAGCCACTGTTTTGCTGACACATTTAGAAGCAAACTGTAATGTATTCCCTATTCCTAGGTCAATTTTCTTCCCTCTTGACAAGCAGAATTATAATGCTTTGAAAGATACTAGGCCAGGATTTTTGTGTTTGTTTTAGGGTGTTTTTTTTTTGAGACAGGGTTTCTTTGTATTGCTCTGGTTGTCCTGGAACTCACTCTGGAGATCAGGCTGGCCTCAAACTCAGAGAGATCCTCCTGCCTCTGCTTCCTAAGTGTCAGGATTAAAAGAGTGCACCACCATCACCTGGCCAGGATTATGTTTAAATTTAAAATAATTTTCACAGTATAAAGTTTTCCCCCACACTGGCCAATGGTTAAATTATAAGAAGTTACATTGAAGGATCCGTTCCCATTACTTTAACTAATAATTGTATTTTCTGTATGTCAAATGTAACCAGGAAAAAAGAAAGGGTTTTCTGTTACAAAATTGTGGAATTATATCCTCTAAGAATGTTTAAATACAGATAAATGAACTGTCTGGTAAGGTAATCAAATTAATTTACATTAGCGGCAGTAACAATTTTGAAGCTGATTCAAAAACAAAGTGTAAAATGCTACTGTTAATTTTATGTCTTCTCTGCCAGATTTGGTCTTGACATTTTGGTCAAGCCTTTTGCCTCACTATGACTCACAAGCAAAATTAAGGTACAGACTGATCTCACAGACCCACTTTGACTTTAGAACCATTGTTCCTCCCTGCCCACAAATTAATTTTATACTAGACCCTGACTCATCTTCACTCTCCATGGTTCACTGTTCCTCTATCTCTGAGGATTTACTTCCTGAAAGAAAGACACCCCTGTAGCCCTTTGACACATGTTCTGATAGTTCTGATGAAGATATCTGGCAAACAATAGGGTGCAGCAAATAAATCACCAGCACACAGGACTGGGGTGTAACTTAGGGGCTGTGTGCTTCCGGAGCACACAGGGTGCTGGTTTGAACCCCCCAAACCACAAAGTAAATGAATAAGCAAAAGCACAAAATAACTAAATCTTCTCCATAGCGTTTGAGTTTGGAATTGTATCCCATACCCAAAGTGTTAAAACAAAGAAACAAACAAACCAAACTACAGAGGGGCTGGGTTCAGGGCTAAGAGAGATCGCTGCTCTGCTTCAGGAGGTTCTCAAGAGCCTAGAACTCTAACTCCAAGGATTCAGTCAACCTCTTCTTGCCTTTGTGGAAACCTACACACACATGTGGGTATATACACATACACACACATACACACACACAAATAAAATAAATATATCTAAAGACACAAATAGATATGCATATGTATCTATGTGTGTATTCATGTGTTTCTGTGTCTTCATGTAAATATGTATACCTTGTGTTTGGAATCACCGAGGCCTGAAGGTCATGTATCTCAAACTGGGCATCCTGAACTACTTGTAAATGAAAATGGAGAGATGTCTTATTGTAAATGAGCTGATCTGAATACATCTAAGAATAAGCCAAACCAGAGGGGATGCTGACAGCAATGGGAAAGGTGACACCACAAGGAAGGGGGTCTACCTTTCCGGTAGCAATGAAAGAACAGTTCTGTAGAAAAGATTTAAAGCTTGAGGTAGCAAATACTGGTTTGATAGAATATAACTTCCAGGAGCTAAAATGCCAAAAACAAGAATGTTTTAGAAAAGTATTTTCGTGTCTGCAGACTCCTCAAAGGACATGATCAAAACTGAAAATGACAGGTATTAGTACGCCAAGTCGTTATTCCTCTCCTTCTTTATTCCCATCAGGCACCGTGCTTAATAACAATGCAGTACCATACAGACTTTTCCTGTTGTGTGTTAAGATGGGGGACCCTAGGTAAGGATGGAGGAGAGGAGAAGGTTCCCACCCTCTGGAGCTGCTGTTGCTGCATCGGACCGTCAGATTAACTCTCTTCCCTTTCTACTCCCAGGGTTATTCCAATTCAGAGCTCAACTCCGAAGGCACCAGAAAGAGCGTTAATAGGGGATGTGGGGAAACAACAGTGAGAGACAAAGCAGCCTGCACTTCTCACACTGACCTCCTCCCAAAGAATGAGTGGTGGTGGTGGTGGTGGTGGTGGGAGCTGGCAAAGGCTACTTCAGCCAGGTGAGCAAGGTCAGCGGCAAAAGGATTATGCTCTTGGCACGACAGGACGAACATGGTGCTTTCCCTCTATGGTCTCCCTTCCCACAGCCATGGATGATCCCAGTCCGCCCAGAAGAAAAGTACCAGTCTATGCTAACTCTGGAATGTTCTATGAAATGCCTGGCCACTTCTCTTAAGAAGTTAGGAAACTGTCACAGCTCACAGATGCCTAAGGTACAACCTTTTGTATAGCTGTTTATTCCCAACTGGCATGCTCTCCACAGACGTGCGCGGTTGTGGGTGTGTCCCCTGACTCGCGTGCACGTGCGAGAGTGTGTGCGGGTGTGTGTGTGTGTGTGTGTGTCCTGAGAAACAACTGCTGGGGGGTCAAGAGTGACCAGCCAAGCTGCCCAGAGGAGATTCTCGGGCCTGTTTAGGGCCTGCAAGCTGTGCTGAGAGCCCCAGGGCTGCAGTTATTTTGAGGCATCACCATGTTGGGGTGGGATTTTCAGGGATGAGTCACTTTTGAACAGTTTCTCCCTCTTTAAGTAGCCCCTCAGTTAGACTCCCAGGCAGCAACCTCAATTGAAACTCACTCACGGAAGCTGGGCTTTCATGCAATCATTACTCTAGATTCCCATGGCTTCCCTTTCTGGGGTGAGCAAGCATTTGTATGCTGCATCTTCCCAGCAAAAATTTCTCATAATACACCATCAAAAAACAAACATTAGCTAATTTTTAAGACACGAGAAAGAAGAATCAGAGGGAGGTGCGACCTGCAACTGGACTTGAATCTTTCTGAAACAGAGATAAAATGTATCAAACAAAGATGCTGTCATCTTAATCATTTCACATTTTACTGTCAAGTGATGTGAAGGGCACTCACACTATCAAGCAGCCATTACCCCCATCCATCTCCAAAACTCTGCGTCTTACAAAACTGAAACTTCCCTACCCATTAAAGCACAGCATCTGACAACACCCCATGCCCCTGAGCACTGTCCAAGTCCATGAAACTTATTATCCGAGCAACTTACAGAAGTGAAACCACAGGACAGTTATCTTTCTGTAACTGCTTCATTTCACAGTGACCTCAAAATTTACTCACGTTGCAGCATGTGTCAGCATCTTTCCCTTTAAAGACTGAACATGGTGTGGGGGGGGAGAGAGAGAAACTTTGTATATCCATTCATTCCATTCCATTCATCCAGTGATGGACAGCTGAGTTTCTTCTACTACTTTTTTTGATTATTTTGAGTCCCCCCCACTTTTTTTTAAAAGAAAAATTATTTATTTTACATCCTGGCTGCAGTTTCCCTTCCCTCCTCTCCTCCTAGTCCCTCCTGACTCCAACACACTCCCTCAACTCCCAATCCACTCCTCTTTCTGTTCAGGAAAGGGCAGTTCTCCCATGAATATCAACAAAACATGGCGTATCAAGTTGCAGTAATGAGTCTCTTTATTTTTGATAGCATAACTATATATTTTTGATAGCTATACTACCAAAAACACTACTAATACTACTAATCATATTTGGCAAAACTTAGAGAAGCCATACATTAAAGTGGGTGACTTGTATGTGTACAGCCCAAATATTTGAAAGCTTTCAAATATTAAAAAACATATTGAAGACCAAGATGCTTCCTCAAACTATCACGAGTCTATTTCCAGATGTTAAGGAAACAGGTGCTATTGAAGGAAGGCATCGTCTAGGAAATCAACAAGAGAACACTCCCCACACTGAGCTTTCAAAGTCCTTACATCAAAAAGGCCAATGTTTGCCCAGCACAGTGGAAATCCAGCTGTTGCTGGGAAGAATTCCTGCCTGGCATAACCAAGGACCTAAGCTTCATTGCCAGCACCAGAAAACAAAACAAAAATCCCTCTTCCCCAACATCAGGCAGCTTCAGAGGCCACGAAGATGACACAGGAAGATGAATCCTCGTCCAGGGGTTTCCATTGGTGAAGACAGAGGCAGGCAACAAAGGGCACAAAGAGGAAATGGTTGTTGGCCCAGAATTTTCTAGGTCACAAAATGACCAGCTAATAGGAAATAAAGAGGAAAGAAAAAGCAGAAATAGCCGGATCTACAATGATTACTTTTAAAACATTCATCTGTAGATGACGAATAGACATGCTCTAGATGACAGACAAACCATGAAAGAAGGTGTGGGGCTTTGAGTGAGAATGGTTCCTGCAGGTTGATGGACTTGATTGATTGGTTCTCGGCTGGTGGAACTCTTAGGGAAAGATTAGGAGGTGTGACCTTGGGGGAGAAGGTATAGCACTTGGGGTGGGCTTTTAGGTTTTAAGAGAGTGCCCATTCCACCCCAGCTGCATGCAGTCTCTTTCTGCCTCCTGTCGCAGATCAGGGTGGAAGCACTCAACTACTGATCCATCACCATATCTGCCTGCTTGCCACCATGCTGCACCAGCACAATAAACATGGACTAACCCTCTGAACTTCTATGTAAGCCTCCAGCTCCATGCTTTCTTTTATTAGCTGCCTTGGCCATGGTATCTCATCGTGGCAATCGAATGGTAACTAAAAAAGAAGATGGATACAGGATGGACAAAACAGTAGACCCAAACAAGTGAAACAAATACAAAAAGGAATTTGAGGAACAAAAGAAATAGAAAGTGAAAGCTGAGTCGTATAGAACAATTATATCATAATGATAACGTAAAGACCGAGTTGGACTCACAAACAGTGATAAGTAAAAACCATAAGAAGTCAGAAGGATGTTGCTGCATCCATGAAATCCCTACAGTATGGTTGTGTAAACAAGAGCCACACAATGATACCATACATTGGCATGCCAATGGGGGAAATTTCACAAGGCCCCACGTCTAGAGGAAGAGCTATAGGCAATCAACTGAGATTGCTGAGAGATGAAGAAGCCCAAACACATGCGCCTATGATCAACACCAACTGTACCAGTAGGTTGTGTGTGCGTAACAATAGAAATTATAGAAATCACAATAAATTTGGGGGATATGGGGGGGTTGGAAGGGAAGAGGGGAAAATTCAATTAGTAGAGATTAGGGGAAAACAAACAAACAAACAAACATGACAGGAAATGTCAAGGAGACTTGAGAGATTCAATATTCTCCTTCAAACTATGGAGCTCTTACAATAAAAAAGCGATTCTGAAATGGAAAGACCCAGGTTCAAATCCCGGCTGCATTACTATAGCTTGCATGGTGATGCTATATCTTTAAATCTCACAACAGGTAATAATTTCTTCTTTGTGTGTAACTGTGAGAAGTAATTAACGCATGCAAAACACTGGGTCATTACCCTGTGCAGCAGGCTTAGAAGAAAGGTTGGCGTGATAAGTGTAATGATGGGCGTGGTGTGCCTCCCACGCAGTGGTGAATGCCCCACACCTATGCACATGTGGGCAGCACTAATTAGACCGGGAGGGCCTAGAGCTGGGGGGAGAACACAAGACAGGGGATCCAGGGGAAGTTTGAGGATGGAAATGAGGAGTGACAATGCCCATATTTCATTTATAAATGTATGAAGTTCAAGAATAAATAAAAATTATGCTAAAAATAATAATAAAAAACTCTGAAGCTTGGTAGCCCACACCTTTAATCCCAGAACTCAGGTGGCAGAGGTAAGCAGATCTCTATGAGTTATGGTCAGCGTGGTCTCCAAAGTGAGTTCCAGGTCAGCCATGGCTACATGGTGAGATCTTGCCTCAATAAACAAAATTTTAGAAATATATATAAAACTCATTAAGTTCGGGGCTGTGAAGATAACTCATTGGAAAATGCTGCCATGTAAGCATGAGGACCTAGTTCAAATCTTTAGTACTCAGATAAAAAATCCTGATATGGCACATGTCTGTGATCCCAGCATTGGGGAGGTGGAGGCAGGGGGATCCCTGGAACTCACCAGCTGCCCAGCCAGCTTAGCCCGTAGGTAAGCTCCAGGTTCAGAAAGAGAGCTGTCTCAAAAATCAAGGTAGAAAGTCCCTGAGGAAAACACCCAGTGTTGACTTCTGGCATTCACACATGCACACACCTATGCAGACAGGTACACATGCATAGCACACGCATGCGTGCACACATAAACACCAAACCAACCCGTACACACACACACACACACACACACACACACACACACATGACAACTCATTAAGTCCAGGACAAATGAATATAGGACTTGAACAACAAATGAAATGGAAGGAATAATTTTAGTTTTATGAATATCACTATATCCTGATGACGTTACAGACAACCAATTTTTGATTTACAAATAAAGATAAAACCAAATAGGTAAGATAGAGGGAAGAAATGGTGGAGAACCACAAAAAGTTAAAGTTGTTATAAGAACAGGCTATCAGTATATTAGGTATGATAATTTCAGAAGTACCTGTAGTAATACGTTATTTTGTGATTTGGAGGTGCTTGCAGAAGAAGTACTGAAAGAATTTAAAGAGGCTGCCTCTATAACTAAGAGGGTTGTAGGAAATTGGATGAAACCCACGTTAGGCTTCTTAAATCAAATAGGAAATCTATATTATGCACTGGCTGCTAAGTACATAATTACCCAGCTTGTGTGTGGTAAGATGATGTCACTGAGAATTCCTGGAAAGAAGCATGTCTGCAGAGACTACAGTGATGTGAGGAGGTAGGAATGTTGCAGATCCAGGGCTATTTTTCCTGTCCCAAGCTAGCTTTAACTCCCAAAACAGCCATCCTTGCCCACTTCTGCGTCAGAACTTACATCCCATGGCTAGTAAAGACCTTTTAAAATCTATTAGTTTCACAGACAACTTAGCTTCCAGCATCCCAGGGCTAAGATTCTCATCAGATAACGTCTGGGGCCTGTAGAAAAGTTCACCCTTCTCACCGCAACTGCCTCTCAGACCCACTAATGTATTTTATACTTCTCTCGATTTTATGATTTTTGTCTGTTAAAGCTATGGAGCTGCTTGCACGACACAATATGGAATTTGGGGTAACCTAAATTTATTTTCCCAGGCATGGTCACTCAAATTTGGCTCCAAAATAACTATATCGTACTTCCTTTTAAGGTTAGAGCCGTGATTTTGGTTTTTTGGTTGCTAGTGTTTGTACTTTTCAAGGAGAAGAACGTTCATCTTTGGAGCTCTTCTTAACTACAGAAGCAAAGGATAAAATAGAGTATCTACAAATGAATGAGAATCATACATAGGCTATCCCA